>JAUYWI010105328.1:0-11258 GCA_034780595.1 Parotoplana pacifica
CTTCTCTCTCCCTCCGAAAACATCGCTGTTGGTCTGGGACTGCTTATTCAATGTATTCGCAGCAAACTACCATATCTGATTACCGTTACTCTATCCGCCACCTGAGGACCCACCCCTTTCCAGTTACAGCTCTGGCTCCCGAAGTTGAAACAACCCCTGAGGAATGAAACAACCCCCGGAGGAGGTTTTAATATCTATGGCCATGAAAATTGTTTAATTTAATCATTGATAAATTTTATCATTATAATCATATGAGCAAAGATTATTACTCTATGATTATAATCAGCAGAACACCAGATTGGAATATTGAAGAAAAGTGTATCTCATTATAATCGAGAAGAAAGTAGACGTTTATTTTACGAAAAATACAATAAGGAAATCTCTGCAGCTAGTGTCATAAGATATTGGTGTTTAAAATTCCTAGAAACAGGTAGTTTGGTTGCTGATCGTCCAAGATCAAGACGACCATTAACAGAAGCAACACCAGAAAACAAAGAAAATGTTTTGCGGCTTGTACAAAATGACCCAACATCTTCTCATCGTTTAATAGCTGATGCAACTGGTTATGCCAAATCAAGTGTTCATTGAATAATGACATTTTATTGTCAAAAACTTTACGATGGAGATAGTTACAGGCAAATGCAGTTCTGCGAAATATTGGGAGAAATGGAAAATTGGTTTTCTCAGACGAATGCAATTTCGAGTTATCAGGCCGTGTAAACAAACATAACATTCATTTTGGCACAAAGATAACCCTCACGAAATCATTGAGTCTCCTGTTCATCTACCTTCAATGACGGTTTGGGCAGCTATCGGATTCAACGGCATGGTTTCATATGATGTGCAACAAGAAACGATGAATGGACCACGATATTACCGGGTACTGAAAGAAAAAGTCATCCCTAATTTATGCCGACAAGGGCGAAATGGTTGGTATTTTCAACAGGATGGTGCACCATCGCACTATTCGTTGGCAGCGCGTGAGCTCTTACAGGGAAGATGGATAGAACGCTGAGGTGCTATCGAATGACCAGCACGCTCTCCCTACTTAACCCTTTTAGACTATGGTTTTGGTCGTACATACAGAGCAAGGTGTACAACACTCCTGGTACCTACTACCTACTCCAACCGTGTTGCACTTCAACTCAAAATTGAAGAAGAAATGAACCGCGTCCATTTGGCCATGTATCTCGATGCTCTGCGAGATTTCCTGAAACGCTGCCGAGAATGTTTACACAAGGAAGGCGAACATTTTGAGTAATAACTCTTTTTTTGTTCTAGTACCTAGTATTAAAATTGTTACGTTGAATTATTGTTAAATATATTGTTTCATCTATTTGGTAAAGAGTATATGTATATTATTTTGTTATATATTTTTAAATTGTTAAAGACTTTTGAGGCACCCGGTATATAAAATAACTCGGAAATTGCAGAATCGATATCTATGAATTTCAACACATACAGGGTGAATTTTAAGTAACGCCCGATGCCAATGTAGATGGGGAGCAGTTTGAACAACATAAGACATGATTCTGCTGTATTAATAGACTGAATATTGTATTCTATTGTATATTGTACTATGTACTATGTTTATGTTTTATTCTTTTCTGATTCATTATTTATGCTAATAAAATTTAGTTATTCTATAAATCTGTTATTATTAAAAATCGGCGTTACTTACATAAAATTCACCCTGTATTAAACACAAATTAAATGATTAACCAGATTTTGTTACCTAGTTTAAAAATTTTTATAAACTTATTTTTAAAAGTTCTGGCAAGCTTCACTATAGTCATATAGAGCAAACCGATTGCCATAATTTTCTGAGAACTTATTATTGATAGATAAGTTAACCATTATCTTGTGTTTGGGGTATTTTTGTATCCCAGGAGTGCTTAAAATGCCTGTTGTATTGTATGTGTATGATATCACTAAAAGGAGATCCGAATTTCATACTGTATGACTTTATTACTAATTTTATCGAGGTTAAAAATATGCATTGAAATTTTCAAAAAGCTATTTGTATAAAATGCTAAAAGTAAATACCAAAAAATGTCCGTTTATTGAATTTTAAGAGAAATAGTGTAGAACAGTGCAACACAGTTCAAACTAGTTTAAAATAAATTCTTCCATTATCAATGATTCTTCTCATAACATCCATTTGTTCCTCCAGTGATACTTCCATTCTTTGATAAGTAAATAGTGGCATTTCGCCGGTGAAAATGTTTTCTACATCTTTCCGAGATTCAAAGTTAATGTTCGCTGTGTCTCTTAGCGACTCCAAATGATAAATATCAGCATATGAATGTCTATATCGATGTTAAATCATTGAGATCGAAGTAGGGTTTACATTGTTTATATGGAAGAGATCTACACAAAAATAGCATTAACATTTATTCAGTGCATCGATTACATTGTAAGCAATATGGCCGCTAACACAACCAATCACATCACAAATCGCAACATTAGACTTATGCGACAGCCGCCTTTCAACCTATGCGACTCTTAGATTGAATTAGGTCACTAAAATGGAATTCTATTTTAGGACTGAATTCAATCAAAAACCACTAAAAATGATTTAGAAAGTCATTCATTATAAATCTTTTTTGGAAAATTAACTTGCCATAGAAAACATTTTACTATAAAAAAAACAAATTTTCACTTAACATATTAATAAGTATCAGATAAGAAGTATTTATGCTAAATTTGAAGATATTCCAATGAATTATTCTTAATTTATGAGTAAATCAAATTCACAATTTTTCCTATATAGGATTTCTAGAAAGGGACAAATTTGGGCACAAAAAATTTCATAACTTTTTTGGGTGAATTTTTTTTGAAATTTTGCAGATGTTTAACATATTTTTCCCAAACAATCAATATTTTCAAAAACCCAGAATATATATGGTATAATGAAGTGCTTGTAATATACTTTATCTACCAAATACATATTACTCAATTTCATCGATATTTTACTTCAGAATCAATTTTTTTGTAAAATGTAGAATTTTAACCATTTTGGCTCAACTTCGATTTTTCAGACGGCCGTCAGAGGTCAAACATTTTTACCTTAAAAATCTACAAAAGAATTTAGGAATGGCTATAGGCACTAGTGGAATATCAAAAATAGGATGTTTGGAAATAAGTAGAAATTTATTTAACTAGAGAAATAGATAATAAAGTAAAGTAGGTACCAATATGTCAAAAGTATTGTGAATAAATTTATTTATTTATCAAATTTGCTAATTTTGACACGAGTAAAAAATAATAGAAATTTCTAGGTGAATGTCAACTACATTTTAGGGAGATAGATATCTGTGGTCAACTTCTAAAAACGATGAGTTTTTAGTTTTTCAATAGACAAATAAAAATGTCAATGAGATACATGTGCGAATTTTACTATTTTATTCTAAATCTATCTATGGTCATTTACATGGTAAATAAATTTGAATTTAATTTGTGTCTATTTTATTTGAATTCATTAGTCAGTAGATATATACATATACGGGTAGGTGCCTAATAGGGTCCACAGAAAAAAATGTCAGAAAAGTATTGTGATTTACAATCTGAGAATTTTATGAAAAATATTGAGTACAAAAAATGATGAAAATAAGTATAGTAACGTCAATTGTTGTGACTTTATTTAGGTATATGTAAATGTTTTTTTAAAACTTAAAATCACTATGATTATAAAATATCTCGTGCTAGTTATAACACATTTTCATTTAATCATATTCAGATCCAATTGTGATACTGATATCGCCTTTATGTGTGAAAGTTGAATGATACCATTGATTAGTGTCAACAACGACTGCAAATTAGAAAACAGATTAAATCTTTTAGTAATTATGTACAATGATTTTATAATTATTTAAGTACCTATTCGATAGCCTTTTTGCCATACTCATATTATATATTTATAATACAAATAGGTCTGTAAATATTTTTTGTCACTTACTAATATCTCCTGGTGTAACTGTGACATTAATATCAATGCATGTACTCATACATTCTGGAGATGGCCTTAAGAACCATTGTTTGATTCCTTTAATTTGTGCTTGCCAAGATGGACGGTTTACATAATCAATCTAAAATAAGAATAGCAGAGGAATATTTTTTCTGTAGGACCTACCTAGTATGCAGTAATAAAAATGTTTTAGTTTATTATAAAATTTCCTCGTGCTTTTAGCAATCGAAGTTGACAACAGCTTGAATCCAGTCCTCAAGTTTATTATGAAAAATAGAGGTACCACAAAGTTCGATGTGGTCAGCGGCTGACATAGTCTTTCTGTGTATAATTTTAGAAATAAGACTTGTTGGTATCTATTCTTTTCAGTTAAGAATATATAATATGTTCATTATTTTCTGAATACAATTATGTGATGTTTGCTGCACCACACTCTACGATTGTCTAATAACTTACGTGCACATGTGCTCCCCTATTAGGTGTACCCATAAAGATCCAATCAGTTGCTGAGCTTTCACTATCCGGCGGCAGAAAATAAGGACGTTCGTAGTGCTTTCGAAGAAGTTCTCCTATTTCGGGATGTGCATTACTCCTGGATTTAAACAAATACAGTGCTACTGTTTGTTGTTTGTTTAGGGAAAGCAGAAGTTGCATATTAGAGTGAATTGAGTTAAAGTGATGACAGGTTTGAAATTAAAGAAAAGGGCAGTGTAAGATTTTGATATTAAATGTTCCTTAGACAAAGAGATAAAAAGGAGATCTTTATAAAAAATGAAATTGGTTTTTTGTTTGACGAAAAATTTAATATTGAAAATTTACACTCTATTTTTTGGCTAGAAATGATATAGTTATATCATCATCACCTTCAATCCAAAAAATCAGTAAGTTTTCCCTTTTTCAAATATAGTGCTAACAGAACTAACTCTCAAAGGGTAAATTCAGTTAGCACTAATTTTGATTGTTTTATACCTTTAGGTAACAAACAAACACACACAAAACATACACACGGTGAGGCATACAAACAGTAACATAAATTATTTTATTTAATTGGACTTACCATCCAAAATACCAAGGTTTCATTTTTCGTTTTTTTGACATTTGTAAAGCTTGTGATAGCGATCCAAATCCAGACTTATATGGAAAAAATTGAGCATTTTCTTCTTGGAAAGAAAAGCCATCTTTGTATCTATTTAGAAGAATTGAAAATAGAATATCAATGAACTTTTACAAAATCAATTCAATATTTCAAACACTAAATAAATATTAGTAAAAGTAATAATAAAAATCAACAATACATAAAAATAAATAGGCCACTCCAAAAATAACGCGTTTCATAACAGTAAATTTATTTCTAAATGTACAGAAAACAAGTGGTCTGAGTAGAGAAATGTTGTCCGAGAGGGGGTCCACTCCACACCCCAAAAGTTTATCACAGACAAAAAATAAACGCCTCAAATTAATGGCATAATATTTGGCATCCGTAGAACAGTTCTCTTTTGGGAATTTTGGGTGAAAAGTGAGACGGGATCAAAATGGTCAAACTTTTTAAAAATAAAATCTCAATTCTTTATAATGACATTTATAATTTTTTTAGCTTATTTTCGCTACGTCGACGGCACGTTATCTATCTGTAAATCAAAAGATCAAACTTTAAAGTTTCTCACTCTCCTTCAGAATGTCTACCATAATCTCACTTTCACGATGGAATTGGAAGAGAATAATTGCTTGCTTTTCCTATAGTCTTGATCAACGGACGTGCTGATTTCTATACAAAGATCTGCCTTCCGTAAATCTATTTGGACTGGTCAATATACTCACTTTTTGAGTTTTTCTCCCATACAACACAAACGTGCTTTAGTTTCTACTTTATTTTACCGAACCAAGAGAATATGTTCCAAAGATACTTAAAGTAACTTTGGTTACGGAACTTTGTACTTTAAACACCTTGAATTCAAACAGTTACTTTGTTGGTTTTTGACAAATTCAGCCCGCCTAAAGTAAAAACTGAAATTTTCCGTAAGTTCCAGAATATCCACCTTCATCACATGACAGTTTAAAGGTGATGATGTGAATCGTATCATGAAGAGACGCTTAAATTCAGCTATCTTCCAATGTTTCCCCGCCGCTAAATTGGTCTTGTTGAATACAATTACTCAAGTTCCAGCTACCCCTGTTAAAGATAAAGTCCCGCTACTTGCCAACTCTTCTGATATTTATAAAATTGAATGCACCTGCTGTGTGCGCAGTACTTCGGGCGTACAGAGCGTACTTTATCTCACGGTGTAGCTGAACATTTTCACCACTGGTTGATCAATAAACAAGTCAAAACACATTATCGACTGCCAACATTTTTGAAATTTTATTTTTAAAGACTATTTTAGTATTGTTGTTAAATCTTTAAATCTTTTCCTCCTCTCTGTTTTGGAGGCTATTGCGATCCGTGTCTCTAAGCCTACTTTATGCATTCAAAAACAATTTGTTAAAACGTTGCATCTCTCCTGGTGACTTATTGATTTAATCATCTTATTGACTTATTTTATTCTTCGCTTTCTCAGTTCGTTCGGTTCAGTTAATGCTCAGCTTGTGTATTTGTTGACATTTCCATTCTATTTAACTTAATGTTCTGTCATATTTCATTAACCTGATTTGATTGTCTCGAAAATATATTCTGGTTTTAAACGCTCTTCTTAAAGAACTATCTGAAAATGCCAAAATTGCGACTAAGAAGCAGTCCACAATCTGTAGCACATCTTCGAAAATTACGACCACTTCACCATCAACAGAACTCGACACTTGGGAGACTCTCTAGTGGTGTGGCCCTGAGACCCGGGAGGTCTGGCAAACTTTCTCAGGAGGATCGGCTTCTTTAGCTCAGCATAAATGGCCCGAGCTAAGGTCAGTCACAACGCCCAATCAAAGAAGAAGAAGGCATTAACAGGTGTATATTCCTGGTTTTTGAATCTACTGATTCTTGTGACAAAGGTGTGGTGGTAACCTGAGAGTCAAAATTCGATCATTTTAATTTTTTGATTTAAAAATTATGTCAAAATGATTTTTTATTTAAAAGTTTGTCAGAGAGAATTTTGAAAAGAGTTCTTTGGTTTGTGCAGTTGAAGGGACGCATATTATAATTATTGTTAGGTATATTAGGCGTCCCTGCTGGTATGAGTCATTATTTATCGTTTGTATAAAAAGCTTATTATCTATATATTTAGGTGGGAAAAAGTAAAATTTAATTTGCTCATAAATAAGAATAATAGATTATTCAAATAACTTCGCATTTGGATTATTTATTCTCTATTTGATATTATTAGTGTGCCAATTAAACAGTTCATAGTTTTGTCTAAAATGAGAAATTGAGATCCACTGATATCGACCTGCACCCGATTGATCCATCAACAAACATTTTTCTCAAATTTAATTTAAGTGATTAATTTTATACAAAACTACCAACAGTGGTCCAGAAACTAATGGTAAACTTTTAAATAATTTAAAGCCACTGTGATAAAATTACCCACTGAAAACCAATTGACCTTCAACCTTGGCCCTCATATTACTAATAATTTTCTAATTCCAAAACTTCAGTTTGTTAAAAAAACTAAATTGTTTCAAATTTTATTTTTTGGCTCTTAAGACAGAAAGTGAAATTCTATGGTCTCCCGACATTTGTATTATTTTTTAGCGAGGACAAAGAGGGATAAAGACATTGAATGTATTAAATATCTGTTTATGTTTAGACAGAATTTTCATCAGACGAGTACGTTTAAAATTTTTGCCATTCCCAAATGCATTTTTGACAAGACCTATCATATAAAAAATAATCTTTTACTTTTTATAGGTATTGCGGAAAAAATCATAACTAAATGTGTTCAAAGCACTCCAGTTGCCAATCGCTCCTTTAATTAAAACGGGAATTCCTGAGTAGGCGTAGGTTTTAATAAATTCTTGAGGTGTAATATTGTGGACAACTGGAAATTCAGTTAATTTTGAACAGGCTTTGCAGTTGAACGCTTGTCGACCAATTTCCTAAATTTAAAAGAAAATCAACATTCCTAATACAGAACATAAATCGAAACTGAAAAGCATTATAAATTTGTTACGAGGTTTCTCTTCATAAAAAAGAATATTTTTTGAGGCAATCGTAACGTTTAAAGATGAAATTACATTAGAATAAAATATACATTAGTTGAAACCTACTTGTATTACAAGTGGCGTCTCCATCCAACAGCTTTCTTTTTTTGCAATACGCCACCATAACTTTGGTTTGAAACTAGGTGTACGATACAGCTGTATCCAAATTGCTAAACATAGCACAAGCAAAATTCCCCATCTACTATTAAGATTAAATCCCACAACTGCTGATAATCCTCCAAGTTCAGGCTCTGAGCAAACTAAATTTTTGTTTTTACTGATGAATTCAGTAGATGCCTTAGAGATTTCACGTTTATCATTCTTCTTTTGTTTGGCACTTTTTTCTTTTGGTAAGGTTTCTATAGAATCTGTCGATGTGTCAGGTGGTGGAATCAAAGTTCCTTCGGAGCTAGAATGTAATTGATTTACAATTATTTCAACTGGATCGCTGAAAAACTCCTCTTTTAAATTAATAAGTTCGGTGGTAAGAGATCGAATTTTTGAGTTTGATTTATCCATGTTTGTAAGAAATAACTCTAGTATGTAAATAATGGAAAGTAATACAATTGTGCCACGTAGGTGAAAATAAAAATGAGACAGACTAAAGGCTTAAGCATAAAGTCAAGCAAAGAACAAATTTTTAGTAATGGTTACCAGCAAAAATTACGTTCATATATTTTGCGCATTTATGTGACAATCAATACTTTAGCACTGAGCTCAAATTCATACACCTATCGAGGTAATCAGTGCTCACATTTATGTATCTAGCCTCCGAGATGTAGACATTTCATTATGTAAATTATTGTAGCGCGTACATAGCTGAAGACAGCACAAAATCATAGTAGAAAAACATCTTAAGTTTGCAGTCGACAGTACCCTTACTTTGTAGTAAAGTTACGGTAAACAAAATGCTGACTTTAGTTAGTTACATTAGCAATGTAATTGATTTGTTCTAAATATAAACCTTCTTTTAAAATTATCTCCAAATTTGGAGAACATACTTTCACAGTTGTGGGGGATATAAAAAGTTGAATATAAAAATATTTGTACCCCGTTTATATTTTAAATAAATAGTCAATGACACATTAAAATTTTTTTTACTATGTACCTAAAATTTAAACTATTTAACAGAATGTTTTAGGTAAACGAATTTTTAGAAAGTGGTCGAGCTAGGGGCTGATGTGACGTCATCAGGTCCAAACATTAAATTTCGTCCGATTGACTTCAAATTTGGGGAGGAATTCAGTAACACAAATATTTTTAGAAATGTTATTTATTATTGAAATTATCAAAGACCAAAAATGTCAGTGTTTAGGGCCAATGACAACCTTGCTTAGAGCAGATTTAATCTAGTTGTTCATTATTTTTTTGTTTGCCAGAAAGGAAAATGTGATGCTAACTCTACATCATTTTATCCATGTAATTTGTCTTTGAAACTACCAAGTGATGAAGTAACTTGGATCTCCGCCTCATTTTCATATAAACCATCTCATTACTATTTTGGAAATGACAGTGTTTTAATCAGAATATCTGATACACGAAACAGTTTCTTTAAAATAGTCTTTTCAATAGCTGTGCTCGCAAACAAATGTCAGAATGGTGGACAATGTAAAGGTAACAAAATAGCAGTTGTAAATGATATGTTAATTCTGCATTTCACTGTTCAGAACAAAAATTCTATCTTGGTATAGAATCACCATTTAGATTTGGAATTTTTGAAGTGACATATTATGTACATATGTATATTAGATCATTAGTTTCACGACTATTTTACAATGCTTACTACTATCAAAATTTGTACACAAAAAGCAATAATGCATAGGTAGGGAAACAATTTGTAAATTAAAAAACAAAACAAATACGTATCTTAATTAATTTACTTGTCTATAGAAACACACTTTTAAAAAAGATATACTAGGTAAATTATGTGATTTTTTTAAGATATAAAAAAAACTTTGCTAAAGGAACCCAATAAATTATTCAGGTTATTATTTTAAAAAATACTTAAAGGGTTTGGGGGATCAAATGAATTTACTCACGAAGTTAATTATACTACTTAATTTTAAAATATTAATTGTTCTATATATATAATGAAAACTAGTATTCTAAAAATGAGCTAACATACTTTTTAGCATTTCGGTCTTAAATACTTAAATGATGTGAAAATTATTTTTAATAAATCTCCTAAAGTATTATTTTCATTTAATTAAAGGTCCACCAATTGATAAAAACTGTACAAGTTTACACAGAACAAATGGATTTTCTTACTTCAATTATACTTGTGTTTGCGCTTCCGCGTGGATGGGGGAATACTGCCGCGTACCAAAGGATAGTTGTTTGTCAATACCTTGTCCTTTCAACAAAATTTGTGTTTCAAAAATTGGTGACTATGAGTAAGAAATATACATATTAATAACAAAAATGAACATAATTTTATAAAACATCTATTGATTACGTTAATATTTGTAGGTGCAAATGTCCTATAAATCGTCCACATTGTGATCTACTGTTAACGTCCTGGAAGGTTGCTAGTATTATACTTGGAATCAGTATGAGCTTTGTTCTTACTGCAATAATATTTATTAATGTATCGAAACGATATAGTGGTTACATATTAAAAGAGTAAGCAAATGGAGAAATATATTTGTTTTTAAAAAAACAGTATAGATATATATATATGTAGTGGAAATAGGCATAATTAGGATTTATCCAAGATTCCCACGATATACACTTCCGTTGACTGAAATAACTGAAAAACGGTTCAACTGATTTGATGCGCCTGAGGTAAGGTGACGGCTATCTGAAAATTCGAAGTTTGAACAATTTTGCAAAATATACTTTTTACAAACAAAATCAATTGTAAAGTCAAATACTGTAATAACCAAATTGGTCAATATTTGGCAGATGTACAATCGATCATAGTTTAACAATATTTCGAGTTTTTAAATATATCGATTATTATGACTTGGACCAAATTTTGACAGCCAATGAAAATCAATTTATCTGTAACTTTTTTTCTGTACCTGGTTACATCATATAATTATCATGAAAATTGGTCTTCAAAACATCCTACAGGGCTGCTTAAAATTAACCGATACAAGATTTTTTTAAGAAAATAATTTTAGAAATTATGTCTATCTTTTAAATTATTAATTCCTTA
>JAUYWI010105339.1:0-11256 GCA_034780595.1 Parotoplana pacifica
TATTTATTATTAATTTTGTATGCTAAATTGTTCTTAAAGTCAAGTAGGTTGCTTTTATAATATTTATTTTCAATTTAGTTGTCTATTTTTATTGTCAAACTGATCAAAAATTGGTTTACGTCAATTGACGTAGCCGCGCTTCAAGGTAGTTCAAAACTCCCGCGCTTCTAGTGTTAATAAATAATAACTTAAAAATCCCAATCTAGTAAACAATTAGCGGTATTCTTAAATCTACTGCAATTGTCAACAGGATTTGTTCGGCTACCTGCAAAAACAATTTTAATTAAGTCGAACGCCGAGTTTGAATTTCTTTATTTTGAACTAGGTACTTTTGTTGAAACTTGAAAACATTATACAATTAGATATAGATATTATAACTATCGTTTGCTATAAATTCTGTTGTAGCGTTAACGAATTGGGGCATATGCAGCAGGCACTTGTAGAAAATATGATTTTTAAAATGGGTGAAACTATAATGCCCACAAATGAGTAAAAGAATATTTGCTTATTCTATATATTCGTAGCTGTTCCTTATATCATCTAAGGAAACATTCCAGCATCTGCCAATGTACTATTAACGCAATAAGTAAATTTACCTGTCCAGTGATTTGCTACACCTTGAATCATAACTTCAACCATTCAGTAGCTATTCTGTTTCCTCAATCATTTGGATTATTATAGGCATTATTTTCAAAATGATCACTGCAAACCAGTTTGGTTTTAAATAACTTTGAATGATCCACGTGATCTAAATCCTTTCTACGAATATTGATCACCCATTTTTACACCTACAAAATTAAAACAGTGTTTAAAATATATAATTGTAAATATTTCTAAAAAATAACAAACAATTTTAATGTCTGGCTATGTCTAAAGAAATAGATTTCAAATATCTTTTAAAATATTCAACACAATGCTATTTGCATCATCTTATATGAAAGAGGAGACACAATTAAATCAGAAAATATAAAAAATGCCAGTGGTATTCTAGAAAATGTAATCAGACTTCAAGTTTAAGATCAATTTTTAATGCCTTGTTATGTCTAAAAATAAAACATTGCAAATATCTTTTAAAATGCTGAACATATGTACATTGGAATTCAGCATTTTATATGAAAGAGGAGACCACATTGAATCAGAAAAAAATATTTGTATCTAGATATTTTGTAAGACGGTGACATTTAAAAAAATTCAGATGAAAAACGTTTCATATTATCTTTATATAATATTAATAATACAAAAAATATAAAATAATCTTACCTCACTTTCCTGGAAACTATGACATCTTTTATTTGGAATAGTTGTTCTTCTGTTTGTACAATTAAAGGCAGAACATTGCCTTGCTTTCGTCATTTTTGAAAAAATTTGGTATAGAAATAAAATGGCGGATAGTGACATTGAAAAAAATATAGATCCTTATCTATTTTCTACAAATTGGTTATTCGTCGATGAAATGATGGTAGTGATTTAATATATTTAATATTTAATTATCTAATTAGTAATTTAAATTGTTTTATCATTAACATTATAAGATTGCAAACATATTTTTAAGAAAGTTGTTAAAGTGCTTTCGGACATAGCTGCCCAGATCATTAACTTGGGTTGAAATTGTTGGACTTGCTTCCAAAGTGAGGATTCTCATTCGACCACATTATCAAGTTGTGTGGCTTTTATTTTGGATAAACTGCACGTTCGTCTGAAAATAGTTTATTCATCGCCTTGCATTGTCATATTTTGTTAAGTAAGTTCACAACAATGGACAGGATTGATAATGACCCTGGGGTGTCAAATACTGATTCATCTACCTGACGCGAGGGAAGGTCTGAGTTCCGCCCCGGCTACAAAAGTGTTATATTCCAGATGTGGCAACACCTATTCATAAATTATCATATTTTAACCTACTGCACAAATGCATTTAAAATTAAAATATTTATTTGACAATTATTGTAGATGTACATACGTTATCACCTTTAACATTTACGGAATAGTTCCTGTGTTTAAATTTTGATAATTATACTGTAAACAACGCATTATTTTAATAATCTTAAATAATACTTTTTATCACTACTTAAATCAAAATATTCCTAAAATGTTAAACAAAGTTAATTTTATCGATCAAAGCTAACACCATCAACAACAGTTGAATTGTAAACGCTATTTTTACAAATTGAAGGTTTATTTCACTGATTAACATTCAACGTTATGCCATAAAAGTGATCGAGTCAATAGGTATCTAGAAATTCTTAATTGTCTCAAGTTTGCTGCTACTAAGTATTGATTAATTGATTTATTTGTTGACTTGCAGATGCTGATGTATTGACAAAACATCCAAAATTAGTCAAGAAAGGTAAGAAATGATTATCACCATAGATATGAAAGGGCTAGATTGGCTGTATTGAATGAACATCAAATAACTTCATTATATTTTTCTGATGCTAACAAGTCTGCTACCTAATTCTGTTAATTATATTGCATTTCTTAATTCCTTTGTAACAATACTCCAAAATGTTTGGATAATGGTTATTTAAATTCCAATAATGAATTGATGTCTCTTCCTAACAATATCACGTTCAGTTACGAATATCGAGCATGGTAACTGTTTTTATTAAAATCATTTAATGATTTCAAATGTTAAATTTTATGCCATTTAATCAAAAGAGAGAAAATGGCCTCTTGCTTCTTGCCCGTAAAAGTAGTATAACATATTTGGTACGCGATTGGGATTTTACATTTGAGTTTCAATAGCCAAATTATCTGGTAAGGAGGGTATCGTACTTGAAGTGATTTCTATACCATGTATGTATAATCGGCAGATTCCTTGGACATTTGCCAATGATGACTCACTTGAATATTTTAGATGATAACATGCCTGATAGTTGTCTGAATGTCACCCAAATCGCCTCCTGCAGTATGGAAAAAGACTGTGCCCGCCACAGTGCTTGCTGTCCAAATATTGAAGATCGATATTCCTGGTCAGAGATAGCCAATGTTGCTCTTGATGATAAAGCGCCAGAAATGACAATCTGTATGACAGTAGCAACATATGTGAATCTTACAAATGCAAGCGATTAGATAGCAGAGGATGTCCTTGTCTACAGCAACTGTTCAACCAAAAACAACAACCCCCATTGGATTTCACAATGTCTTAATGGGGACACGGCTTTGGCAGTGGATCCAGATACAGCAACATTATTCAAAAACCGGGTCTGTGGATTTTGTCATCTACATTATTATACTCGACCAGTTTACCCATTTAAATTCTGCCCTGATGACGTCAAAGCCAAATTGATGGATCGATCATCGGCAAGACTGAGTACAAAAGCAAAACATTTGCTGCTTAAAGTAAGTTGTTTTCTACTAAGCCCAAACTAATTATTTATGTTCATAATCGGTTTCAAAATAACAAACTTGAGGCATTTATGTAAGACTATCTGTTAAAAATATGACACTCGTATCAGAAATATTAATAGCCCAAGTATGCGTCTTTATACATTTTTTGGACAAAGAGTTGAATATTTGGTGTTTTATTATGTAGACTACTTGAACTTATGTCAATATCTTATTAAGTTTGCTGCTTTACGAAAGATCCTGAGACCAATAATCTTAAGATGGGATATCTACTTAGTCAACATCTACTGTTTGGTTAGCAGGAAATAATGTGTATACAGTCCAAATATTGTATACAAATTTAGATGTTCTCTAAAATAAGTGTTTTGAATCGTAAATTATGCTTTAAATCATCGTCTTTCATTATTAGAAAATTAATCTATGACTTAATTTAGTTGAATGAGCACAATTTTTTTTAAAGTTGGGACGTAGATTAATTTTACTTTGTTAAGAGCAATATTAGGAAAAATCGGTAGATTATTTATTCATATTACTCGCAAATGATAGTCCAGGACAACTGTTTGGGCTTTGTTGGGCCTCATCAGCCAGGCATAATCATAGCCGGAGCAGTAAAAATTGTACGTGTATTTCATATCAAACTATAAAAGACAGGAAATGTGAAAATAGAAGAGTCTCAGATGAAATATTTTGAAAAGTTTGTTCTCTTATTATAGGCTATTCACGCTATCGAAGCAGGTCCTGGCCAATATAATTTTATTGTTGGTCAACAAAATGTAGAACGATAGACAAAAACAAAATTTAATGAAAACTGTACAACATTTAAAACCAAAACCGACCATTAGATTCAATGACACGAACCGTAATTGGGATTTCAGATGGTAGATTTCGGTATACACTGTAGGAATTATGACATACTTTAGAAATTATGTATCTAAATTTGATTACATACTGTTCTATGTACAATTTAATTTAGTATACACTGTATACCTACTTTTGTATAATAATCTCATATTTGAGTACAATATTTGCTACCACCAGGTTTTGATTTTATTCAAATAACTTCCAAAGTATCTATCAGGCAATTCTGACTTTCCTTGATAACAACAAGCCACGGTGAGCCTTTAAAGTCATGGTAAAGATGGGTTTCCCACAGCAATTCGTCTGCTTCTGGGGTACTTACTTACCTTTACCCAAAGCAACATGCTCCAATCAGATGGAACAGGCAGCTCAATGAATTCTTTTCAATTGAAAAAGAAGTACGACAACCGTGCATTTTGTCAACACACTTGTATTGTCTATATACCGAGCATGGCTTGCGGGAATGTTCAACCACCGCTACGTAGATGATATGGCACTGCTTTGAAATTCAGTTGACAGCATGTAGGAGTAAATGTCGACCATCTGGGAACCAAAATTGGCCTCAAACTAAATGCCAGCTAGTCCAAAGTGTTGGAAGTGAACAACAACAACGATGACAAAGTGCCAGTGTACGAAATCAAGTTACAAATGTAGACTTTTAAAAGTATTGTGGATATGGATAATCGCCAAATGGAGTATGTACAAAGGACATCGGGGCATCTCAAAACGACATATGATTCAACTGAATAATATTTGTAAAATGAAATTGGCTTGGACAGAAAAAAGCATGTTTCTTCCTAGTTTACGAGTTGATTTGGTTTTTATTTTCTCTGATTGAGACCTGTGATGTGACCCATTGTAGTATTAACTTGTTTATCTGCTTGTCCTCGAATAGATGTCCTGCTGTTCTATCAATAGTTTGAAGAAAGTGGAATTATTTTTGAATTTCTTCTTTACTGATTGTGAGTCACAAAAATTATGATTTCAACGGAATGGGTTCTATGTAACATATGACTCAAATTTTCAAGAGTTAGTTCACCCGCGAACCAGGAGCAACTTGTTGATTGTGATTCACACATTTCTTGCTCTTTTGCCTTAGGTCATATTTTTATGACACCTGTAATAACTGCTTTTTTGCATGCTTCTGAGAGTTCTATGGTTGTGTTAATTTCTTACTTGTTACTGTTGTTAGCATTTTATTAACCTAAAATTTTAAATATAAATTATATTTTACTGCAATTAATACCCGGGATTATCCATTAATAATTTAGATAACTTTCAATGAACGTCCTTTAATCTCCAATTTGTAACACCTGCATACTCCTGTCTGCTCTACTACTCTCTGCTATACTGCAACGGTATTACCCTTGACATACGCAGCTTAGTGACAATCGAAATTTACTAACAAACCTGCAAACAAACAAACACTTCTGTCAGCCAATGGTAGTACATACAGATTTTCGAACTTCACCTTGTGGTGTATTTATTAAACAAGTTCTCATTTGAGCTAAAAAATAAAGTCACCGTATGGTTCGTAAGAAAGATTTATCTCACCAGCAGATTAATGCCGCCTGTGAAGCATTGTGGAGCGAACACTTTTCTATTAGACAAAATGGCAGCAAAAGTAAGAATTAGTGCCACATCTGTATCAAAAATAAAATCGAACATGAACAATACACAAGCGACAGTATGGCAGCGTCATGGAAGATGTGGACGAAGAAGAATTACATCAGCACAAGACAACATGATACTGCGCTGAGGATCTTAAAGCGACAGCCTTTGTCTTCAGCCTCATACTTACGAAACGAAGCAACAGATATGGGAGTTCACATGAGCTGAAGAACGACACAACGGCGTCTATGACAACTTGACTGGAAGTCAATTATCCCTAAGACAATTCCAGCCTTAACAGCAGAAATGCGCAAGAAACGTGTAGCCTTTGCAAAGTCACACGCATAGTGGAAGGTAGAAGATTGGCTTAAAGTAGCCTTCAGTGACAAATTTTCTTTCGTATGCCGAACCGCTTGTGCACAGGGAGTATGATGAGCCCCTGGAATACCGCCTC
Organism: Parotoplana pacifica; assembly: GCA_034780595.1. NCBI lineage: Eukaryota > Metazoa > Platyhelminthes > Proseriata > Otoplanidae > Parotoplana > Parotoplana pacifica. The sequence continues at coordinate 6,272 of JAUYWI010105339.1, forward strand.
CTTCTAAGATATTGATGTGGTGAATGTTTAGTTATCGAAGCGCAGAACGTCTTCATTTTGTAGAAGGCATCATGGATCGCTTTTTATAAATAAGATTGAATGAAGACCCTAAATAAAATGGTTAAAAATTAAATATTTTTCTAGTTATATATAAGAAAACTCTTTTGTCCTAACTGTTGTATTACACATCCAAATTTTAATTAAATAATAAACTTTGTATTAAAAAAAACGGAAATCTTAATTTAGAAGCCATCTTGTCATCTGTATTGCTTTCTTAAAGGACAAAACCCATAAAAAGATGTAATAATCTTATTTTAGAATGCATTGCATTTTACTTAATTTAATTCTATTAAAATATTTGAATTCGTCTAAATTGCAATGTAAAATATTATCATTTCTATGTTCAATGAATCATATCCACCTTATACCAAAAAACGAACTGTTTGTGTAATTTTAGAATCGATGTGCATCTGGTTTCACTCCTTTTGCCCTTTTGAATAGCGGGTATTCAATGTTCGACATGCCAAATGATTATAGAAAATTTATTCGTTGTGAAAAATCTCCGGGCTACACTAAATCGTCCATAGAAACTGATAAAGATCTCCGTGAATGGGCCTGCAAATCTTTTGCAAAAACACCTTGTACAAATGACCCCAGCCAAAGAAATTTCTTTTGTGCAGCTCAAACCGGTAAAACATGCACTTCTTGTTCTCCTCCAACCCTGCCAATTAATTCCTCAGATTTCGTTAACAAACACTATCAGACTCCTGGAGAAGGTTTGTTCCTTGATGATACCATGTCTCCATCAGAGATTATTCGAGAATATAGAGATACCTTCAGAGTGCAATGTAAATGGCCAGTATCCAGTAAAAAAATTACATTTCCTGAAAACCAAATTTCAGTGTGTATAATCGATGAGTGTAAAAACGGTAAAATCTATAATGGCAAATGTTCCAATCCTGAAACACTGATAGAGGTCAAATTTACAATTCCAGTTCTTGTCTCCGATAAAGAACAGGCCGCTATAAATTCTGAAATAACTACAGTTTTGTGCAATAAAATTGGTATAAATGTATGCAACAACCAAAATTCTAAACAATTATATGGAGGACAAATGGACTCATCAACGGTTTATGTATATCAGCTTACTTACTCGTCAAAATCTCAACGTGACGCAGCATTCACCGAATTTCAGAGGGAAGCTCTAAACACTGTCTCCACCAACCTGAAGAGTACATTGATTCTAAAGAAGGGTCCTGGTGCGTCAATTGCTCGAGCAGGACTTAGTTCATCTAGTCCCTTGACACATCTCATTTCCTATAACTACACTCTTGATGGAAAACCAGCGACTGAAATCAAAGAAGCCATTAATGTTCAATGTCCTTTCAGAGTCTATCAAGCAATAGAGTTCTCTTCATGGGACTCTGAACCTGATAAAATATCCTTGATGTCACGAATAAATGGTGGATCCAAAGATGTAGAGCTTTATGGTTCAGATAAGATTCTTGTGTTTCCATGTTCACAAAATGAACTTCTAAAATCGTTGAAGCAATATTCTCGTCGATTTGTAACCTGGAACTTAGGTAAGTAAATTAACCTTTTTATAGATAGTTTCCTTGATTCACTCACATCTAGCGGTGGCGTAAGCAATTGTTGTCATCTCTGACATCCTTTTTGCCAATTAAAAAAAAGAATAGAATTTTCCATTACAAATGAAGTTTTGAAAACATAATTTTGTAAACCAGCATAGCTTCTCGATACTGGATCAACTTCTTTGGATATCATTAATCGCAGGTCATCTCAAACTTAGATCGTCTTAATTTTCTAGGCTACTGTAAAAATGGAAGCGGTCACCTGTTGTTTTCATTTTGTAATTGTTAGGAAGCAACACAACTTTATTTTGCACTCATATAATTCTTATTTAGTCAACTGCTACTACCAGTGACATAACAGGAATGCCTGAACAGGGCAGTATTAAAAGCATTACATTGCAATATTCATTTTAGGTCATTGTGCAGTCGCTCCACATTGCTCTAGATCGCCCTCTGCCCTCCATATTGGTGATGGCTGTGGAGATTTCCTCAGTCACAATTGGATGAATTTGTACACTGCATCAGCCAATCCAACATTTCCTTATGAAGAGTGGTACAAATGCTCGGAGGTGGTTTCTAAAATTTCCTCTGATTCAATGAATGAGGAGGTAGGCCAACAAAAATAATGTTTTATAATCAATATTACATCAAAAAGCAATAAGAATCTGCCATCTCGCACTTACAAATCAATCATGGATGGAAATATTTGGTCGTTCAGGTGAAATTAGAGATAGGTAACTGAATGGTTTGAAATACGGCTTGGTTTTGACAACGATGGTGGTGAAATATGTTTATATTAACATCAAAAAAGAAATACTTTAATAGTTATGTGTTATCTGATAAAACAACAATAGACTTCTAGCTTTACTATAGATATAAAATGTTTACTATTGAAAGAAGAAAATGCCAGAAACTTCTAAAATGTACCGATCTAAACTGCACGTAATCTAAAATTGGAAAACCAATGGATGTTAAAACGGCGTTCAAGGATTTATCTTTCGTATGGGAGCTGTGCTTACCAGAGAAATTGAATCCATATTTTTTAAAATTTTGAACATGGCACCCATAGTCGTTATTTATTGATTATTGTTTGTCAAATTCCTATAAAAGATGCTGCAGCATATAACAGTGAATTATAATTAATTTTAGGGAAACCATTTATAGTTAAGAGAGGCAGAGAAAATTACCTCTACTCAACCAACATTATGTTTACATAAAAAAGCTTAAAATATCTTTAGGTGGATAGTTTTTTTTTGGTATTGATAGGACAAAAGGAAATTTGGTTTGGTCGGGATGTGTAGATTTTTAAAAAAACCAACTCCTATTTTCAGCCAAGATCGACCCGTATTTTGAGCCAAGAGGTTTGACCCATATATCGAACCAAAATGGAACTGTAATTTGAGTCAAGATCGAAACTTATTTTGAGCTAATATTGACCAGTATTTTGGAGCCAAGATCGACTGATATTTTGAGTTGAGATTGAAATCAAAGACCATTTGTATTTCAAGACAAGATCAACCGGTATTTCGAGTCAACATCGACCGGTATTTCAAGCCAAGATTGATGTATATTTGAGCCAAAATTGACCAATATATCAAGCCGAGATTGAGCTCTGTTTGAGCCAACACCAACCCTTATTTTGAACCAAGATCGCCCCGTAGTTCGAGCTAAATTCAACCCTTATTTCAAATAAAAATCGACCGGAAAAATTGACCTGTAGTGGACTAGCTGTTTGTAAAATATATCGGACCCACCTATTGACCAGCGAGCATACCAGTATTGCCAGAGTATTAAACTTGAGAATAAGTTTATGGACATCTAGATGTTGCATTGTTACAGCTACAGCAATCAATTGCAGGCACTAATAGAAACTTTGACATCAGGAACTATTGGTACATATCTACAACTTTTCAAAAACTTTTATCGAAAATGTTTCCTTTTTGTCTAATATCTAGTATAAAAACTGTTTAAATGTTTTTAAAAGGCTTTTTAATTTCGTCATATCACGTGCCACAGGTTCCCATATGGCAATATACATTTTAAATTTAGTAGAATGAACTTTATAATTTGTTTTATGTTTCCCAAAATTCAAATTATGATAAATCTATTTATCTCTAGTTTTCTGCCGGATCAGTTATTAGGCAGGTTAAATTCTATGGCATCCACTTTCTCCATCCTTCTCGGTTTGCTGTCCGGTCCTTCATCTCTCTATATAGGTGTTTGGTTTGAATTTCTCTAACATCTCCTTTCTTGGGTTTCATTTTGTACGTTTTCCTAGAAATCGACCTTCCAGAAATGTTTTGACCATTCCTTCTCCACTCATTATATGTCCAATCCAATTCTTCTGTCTTCTGATTATTGTTTCCAACATGTTGTGGTTTGTTGGAGTGCTTCTTGATTTGTCTTCATGCCTTTCCATTGTATCTGTTGCATTCTTCTCCAAATCCACATTTCTAGTGCTTCAAATTTCTTCTTATCTGTTTCTTGCAATGCCCAGGTTTCCGCTATTCTTCATATAATTGTCTTCTCGAATTTCTTTTTAGTTTTAAGTCGTAATGACCTTCCACAGCAAACTATTTTTAATAGTTGTGGAATTAAATTCATTCTCTAAAAATAATTTTGTTAGTCTGTGATTTAATCAAACTTTCAAGAGGCAATACAAATTAATCTTCAACGGTCACTACCGACACACAAAGGGCAAGTTAAACGACCCCCGAATTTGATCTCTGTAACGCGAGACTGAGGAACATAACGGCAACCAACTTTTGTGGCTAAAACCTCTCATTAATTGCATGGATGGAGACAAAATATTTCCGTAAAACTATACCCTGTTTAAATAGTTAGCCAAGATTTGTTGCCATGACCACTATTATTAGTGCAGAAACGCAGCAAACTGATCAACACATTCTCTTTTGCCGGAGCTAGCTCATACCCGCTAGACAGTGGGCTAATCCCTAATGAGTCTAACATCAGGGAATATTGAGTCCATCTAAGCCAGCAATGGCTGCGGTGATCAAATACAGAAGCAAATGATTGAGATTAGTATCATCTGGAAAGATAGATGGCTAACGAATAATGTTAAAATTAAAATAGGTGCAATTAAGAAAAGGTATAAAAAGAATTAAAGAGGCACAGATGTGGTGCTACCGCAGACTTTTAGGAGTAAAGTGCATTGAGTATCATACAAACGTCTGTGTTTTCGCAGTGATAATAGAAAAAGTGTCCTTTGCTACTTTAGCCACAAAATTTGTATATTGAAAAATTCAATCATTGAAAAAAATTATAAAAAATTAGTAATAACAACACTTCTAACTACATATCGTCGTTGAAAGTACAATAGGAGCTATGTGAAAATTTTGACAATTTTACTTTTCAATTACAAAATGTTTGAAA
>JAUYWI010105350.1:0-11256 GCA_034780595.1 Parotoplana pacifica
TGAATGAGTCTTTTGTATTTAAATTTTCCTATAATTTTACAATAAGTCGTACTCTAGAATAAGAGAAATAGACAGATAGGATGTTTGCCGAAACTGATAGCAAAATGGCCAACATTTGAATCGAAACCGACTCTAGAGTTAATGATACGAACCGTCATCATTGATGTTAGCTACATATGGTAGAGCAAAAGTAGCTTTGGTTGTCACATACAAGCACTAACTACGATGTTACTATAAAAAGATAATGTTTCATGAGTAGGTAATTTTAATAAACAGATGATGTACTTAAAAACATTAGTCTTTCTTTAAGTTGCAAAAATAATATTTGATAGACCAATAATTTTGGTTCATTGCAGTATACAATTCAAAAATGGCAAAAACTGTGTTAGCTCAAATCGAAAAAATAAGTGAAATCATTTATAAGTGCTTTTAGACGACTCATATTTCAAAACATTAAACCCGACAAACTTTGTATATTATGAAAAGTCGGAACCAACTTCTGTTAGATGCCCTAAGCATTCAGTTTTCCTTTGTTTCTTCATTTTAATATATCAGTCATCTAAAACCAGCATCAGGTATTCATACCCAGTGAAAGCTGACAACCAAAGATGATTATAAATGTTTTAGAATTTGACCTAACAAACTTTGTGACTATTTTGATTTTGAAATTTTTGTGTTTTTGTAATGAATTCATAAAATATTTAGTTGTAGCTGTAAATTTGTTGCCAGGCAATATCTGGCTTGTTATTTTGTCTCATTGCTCCATCGTTTTCTTCTTCAGTGCTGATATCATTAACCGATTTTGATGACATTTGGAATCTAGACTAACTTTGGTCGAGGTATAAACATCTATTGGCAGATGTTTTGTCCGTGCTAGGGCCGTCAATATTGCATAGAAACTTGGAATTTTGGCAAATTTATTCCACATAACTCTGGTGTTTAGGTATTTGACCTTAATATCTAAATACAAACTTTCATTCAGTCCACTTGATATTAGTAACTGTTGTTAGGGTCACCCATGTACCATAACAACAAGTTCTCTTTACGAAGTTGTGACACAAATATGATCATTTGACCACAAAAACCTTTGATACTTCAGTTGAGCATTCATTAAATAACTTCTTTGAATTGTTTCTATAGATGCATTAATAGTCATTTTATTTTGTGTAACTTTTATTTTTAAATGCATTTGATTTCATGAAACTTAGTTAATAAAATCGATTTTGCCAAACAATAACAACTAAATGAGCATTCGCTCTGGACCTCCTATTTCTCTGCTACCTGTAATGAGTAGTATGAACGGAGGTTCTGCAACTTCCAATGATCACCAGATGATCCCTAATAAGGGTGAAGCCTTTGTAGTGTTCTTCTGGAAGTGTGCTGGCGTCCTTGGTATGATCTTCCAAGCCAGCCTTATCTGTCAGGGGTAATTGACATTGCAATATTTTTATTAATATTAAAATTCAATTCAATACTACTTGTAAGTAACATACACATGAAATGTTCTTATATTACCCGTTATAAATCCTCCTCCTCAAGCTTTATTTTCCTATTAATTGTTTCATTACTGCTCCCGTATATTGTACCGGAAATGAACAGTACATAGAGTTATTCATAGAGTGGGCAGGTTTTCTTTTAAAATGTTTTTTATACCGATCATACATTTTTATAAAACAGAAATTAAAAAATATACAAGAAGCGAGTCTTTCTAAGTATTTTTTTTGTTTTTCCACAAAGTTCAGTTGTTCAGCAACTCAACCAGATCTCAATGTTCGATCATCTCATATTGTGATCTGGTTTTAAAATTGAGATAGACATTGATCAGCAACATTTAAATTAAAAAATCATGTACCTCCAGTGCTACTGACCATGCAGTTTTTATAGCATCGAAGAAAACGACCCGTTTATGCCGTTCACAAAGCTTTTACAGTATCTGCCAAGTCCTAGTGAATGTACTATTTGTTGGCGATCATGCCAGCTAGGCGTGCCTTCTTTAACACCCTATAATAAATGCATTTGACACCAAAAATATTAGAGATACGTTAGCCTATTCTAAGTGCAAGTTCAATAGCTATTAAATTATATTATTATATGGCAGGTACCCCATAAAAACTTATTTCATAAAATTATGAGTCTGTGGATAGAACCGACCTTCAGTTGTTTTATCAACGCCGATGATTGTGGTATATCTTATCTTGGTTGTTATTCGAAATCCTGCAATATAGTTTTGAAAGATATCATATTTGTTGTGAAGTCCTTTGCTAACTTATGTAGGGTAGCACATAGAGCAATACATATAGATTCCTACTCTGTGGGGTAATAGACATAAATTGTCTATAAGCATGAGGGGTCACTGATATCGACAGTTCGTCGTTATTTTATTGAAACAAACAATCTTAATCGCATAGAAATATTCCTACTTCATGGATAATCCCTTGTCGTCCTTGCCAACAAATATGGGCCGTATCGGTGAAATTGACCGCGTGTGAAGAACATAATAAACCATGCAGGAATGTATTATAGCAAATGACATGGTCAATTCTATGCCGACATTGTAGATACACAACAACATCATCATTGATCTTCTGTAAGTGTCAAAGTGCCTTTTGCATTCTTTCCTCAGTAAGGAACTCTCCGGAGTCTGCTATGGATTCAAAGTCGTTCAGTGGGCGAACCTCCACTCGGCGAAAGATGTAGCGATCGCTTAAATGATCTTCCAGGGAATATTTGGAGGTTGGCGAGGTAATCGATTGTTGCGATCTTCAATGTGCGCACAGCGTGCCACCACGTGGGACCGTACGTAGTCTTGTCTGAGCGTACAATGTACATAATTAGGTGAAATCGATATTAATTGGGTATAATCATGTTCTTTTTATAGCCAGTCAAATCCACCGATACGGCCTATTTCCGCAACTTTTGATTTTTCAGACACACTTCTCAGCTTCAAGGCGGCTTTCTATTTGCCATGATAATGTCCAGCAAAGAACTCTTTTTCCTGTATCAATCCACATCTTTCTGTCTCGCAAGGCCTTCTCCAACTTCTGAAATGTTTGCTTTGACATGCTTCTCTTGGAGTCGCATTTGCTATCGACGGTGATCGGACTGCCTAGGTAATATCGATCCACAATTAATGAATTTTTATGTCACTGCGTTTCTTAGCTCTAAATTCTTAAACAGGATTTAATAATATCGAGTTTGAACCATACAACACAAAGCCATCAATAATCATAATTCTATTTTATTTATTTCCAGTATTTATTAAATTTGTTTTGGTCTTTTTCATTTCATATGTTTTGCCTTATTTATCCATTTTAACTACATCAATAGATAAGGTTTAGTTAAACCGTTTTTTTTAGATTTTCGAAAGCCGTTGATTTTTTCTCTATAAAATTATCTTGTAATTTGCTCAGCTTAGTTTATAAATGTAAAGCGATATATACAATGCACCATGCTTTGTATTGATGACATTTTGTTGCAAACATTATCTAATTTTATTCTTGTTCATTATGCCAAATATTAGTTTAAACGGCGAAGTTTCATTTTATACTACTAACACACACTACTCAAATGCTTGTTCTAGAGTTTATCAACGGACTAAAACGGATGTGTTATTGTCCCTCCGAAACTTAGTATACATGTGGGCCATAATTTCCGGTCAAACCAAAACAAAATAATATTTGATAAAATAATTAAATAAAAATAACACAAAAATAGAGATAAAGAACAACGTTATATTATAAAATATTACAATAACAGTCCCATCTGGGAATTGTAACCAAAAATAATATAATGTTTTAGTTTTAATTTACCGAAAATTGAGGCTCATTGTGTAAATACCTAATTTCATAGAAACACAGCTTAAAGTTTAGGCACCATTATATAAATTTTAAAAAAACAATTTAAAAAATGGTGAAATTTGCATCCAGGGTTAACATATCAAGAATTAATTCGTATTGGCTATTCTATGATTTAAATGGTTCAGCTTGCATATATAAACATATTATGTGTATATAAGCCACCAAACCTTTCGGTGGTGACCAATAAATATTATCTTCAACTGTAGATACACTTGTGACACTTAGCAAATCGGATATGGTTGAGGAACTATTTTATTAGGTAATTTTGAGTTGAATGATCCTTTTAAAAATAGTTTTGTTATTTTGATAAATTCTGAAGAATTTGACATACATTATGGATAGATTGACAAATATATCTCAAAATATCCCTGCCAGAGCAAGTGGATATTACCTTCATAATTGTTGTTTACAAGTGTCATTTCATCCATGACATGGTAAATTGAGATTTTAGTAATGTTATTGTTTATTAACAATATTTAATGTTCATTGTTTCGTAGAATAAAATAATAATGAAGAAATTCACTAATGAAAGCAGAATCAGAAAACGATAAAAATCTAGCAGCGCGTGACCAACAATACCCTGGAAAATGTATGGAGGAATATAACAAGTTTTTTAGTAATTGTTTTAATTATGCAGATATAAAATAAATTGTATTTCAAGTAGTTAAGTAATTAGCTAAGTGTTGAAACCAAAAATACGTTGGTAATGGAGAAAGCATTTCTGATACACAATACTAATAGCTACTTTAGTGGAGATTCAAAATGTGTAACCCCCGCCCAAGAAGGCACAATGCAATTGTATTTTTGAACATATTTAAATATTGATAGCAACACCATTAACATTTTTGGAGTTATTTGTCAGATAAAATCTTGATGACGTACCTAACTATATTTATAGATTGTTCATTAAAAATATTCAAAATGCATTTACCAGTAATATTTTTATAAAACTTAATAATCTAAATAATATTAAACTCACACTGAATGGAGAATATTTAAACAAATATTGTATATCTGACAAAGACTGTAAATTTAAGACGGTCGGCGCTCAAACAAACAAAAATATATTTGACGCATAAATTGAGTAGGTAGATTGGAAAGATTCATTGTCGAAAAAATTAAATCTGTGGCCAGGCTTAGAGCTGATGACGTCATAAGGTCTAAATATTAAAGTTCAGCCCATTGACTTAAAATTTGGTGTGTAGGTCAAGTAGACACTAGCAAAACAAATTACATTGTTTGACAAACATTGAAAAAAATCGATAATTTGGCCAATACCATTCAAATTATTTCTAAATTTAAATTTTATGTAATTATTCTATTATGTTCCAGTTGAGATATAAAATAAAGAAAGCATTAGAAATTATGTATTGGAAAAGTAGATGTGGTCCATCACAACAAGCCTCATCTGTAAATAACGATATTTAAACACATTTATTCATATAAAAATGGCCATCAAACCTTTCAGTTGTGAGTAATAAATATTAACTAAACTGTAGATAGATACATATGTGACACATCGTTGAAATCGGATAGAGTTATTGTATTAAGTAGTTTTAGTTTAGTGATCCTTTTCTATATATTTTGTATTATTTTGATCAAACAAATGTGCAGAGATACATCAGATAAAATTCTGAAGAATTTAACAAAATTTTGCATAAAGTAACAAGTATTTCTCGAGATATCTCCAATCACAGTGGCCCCCTTCATAATTGTTGTAGAACAAGATGCACATGATTACATAGTTTTGATTTGATCTTGAAGAGATGTTGTTTATATGTTGAAGCCATATTTATATATTGTACACATCTTTTGGTTAGATTACTTTCATTTCTATGATGTTAATACTGACTGGTTTTGTTTTTTATTTTTGTTTTCTGCAGTAAAGATTTATTCTACATTATTTATTTTACAAGTGTAATTTCATCCACGACATGGTAAATTAGGATTTTAATAATGCTATTGTTTATTAACAATATTTAATGTTGATTGTTTTGTAGAGTAAAATAATAAATAAGCAATTCCCAAATAAAAGTAAAATCTGAAAACCATAAAAATCTATCAGGGCGTGCCCAAGAATACTCTGTAAAATGTATGTAGGAAAAGAACAAGTTGTTTAATCACTGGTGCATTTATGCAGATATAAAACAAATTGTATTGCAAGTATTTAAGTACTTAGGAAAGTGTTGTAACCAAATAATGCGTTGGAAAAGCACTTCTGATAACCAATTCTAATAGCTACATGAGTGAAGATTGAAAATGTGTAAGCCCTGCCCAAGAAGGCATAAGGGAAACATTTTTAGGGATAATTTATCAAATAAAACTGAATGACTTAGCTATATTTATATGTTGTTTATAAAATTATTCAAATTGCATTTACAAGATTTATTTTTGCGCTAAAATCAATAAATCAAATAGATTTAAATCAACATTGAATGGAAATTATTTAAACAAACATTGAATTTCTGACAAGGCGGTACATTTAAGGGGAGAGGGGGGCTGCTGAAATTAAAATAGAATAGGCAGGACTTCTGTACACTGGAAAGAATCATTGTAAAAAATCAATGTTGTCACCTGGCTAGGGACCGATTACGTCATTTTATCTAAACATTAAGGTTCGTCCGATTGACTTTAATTTGGTTTAAAAGGAGTAGACCCTAAGCAAAACAAATTAAACTCTTTGATTAATGATTTTTTGCCACCCTGCGTTATGGTCATATCATTCAAATTATCTCTAAATTTTAGCAATTATTCTATTAAGTTCAAGTTGAAACTTAAAATTCCATTAGAAAATTAGATGTGGTCCATCACAACAGGGCACGTGTGTAAATTTGGATATTTAAAAAAAATTCATACATCTGATTAAAATGTGAATAAAAAAGTTTATTTTTGTAGTCTGTATATTATTTAACAGAAGGGAACGTTGAGAAACAATGCTATACCTACTCTACTCTTATATCGTCTTTGGTTTTTGATAGAAAGCAATTGCCGTGGAGCGGCCATAGTTGCATGGCAGTGTAGGGACTTCGCTCTTAAACAAATTAAAGTTAGATCTAGAGGACGATTTTAGTCAGCGACGCTGCCACGAGCAATTAGGTATATGTAAATGTGAATTAGCTAATCTTGTATGGAAGTAAATGTCTGAATACAGTTAAAATATGCAGAAAAACTACTTTAGAAAGACAATTAATTGTGTTGTGTAGTTATCTAACTGCTTAGTAGAAATTATGACATTTCATTTTCTTGGGTGCACGTGTAAGTATCTAAATGGTTTAGATTGAAATTGGTAGAGTGGTTAGCCCCAATATAAGAAACACAAAACACATTCTGTACATCAGATTTAAAATATTTATTCCAAGAGCAGAGGCTGTTAAATGATTTGGTCAAATTTGTCTTTCAAATTGACGTTTATCTTTGTTTTGTTCTCAGTAGTGGAATATGGTAAGTCCTTTAGAGGTTTAATTGTGTCTTTTTGGGGATGATCCAGGGAGTTCCTGTGGGGAAACCTTTAAGAGAACAATATTAAAACAAGTCTGACTGTGTTTCCCCCACAGCTAGGGAATACTTTAAATTGACCAAGCAGGTCTCAGACATGGCAGGTCTCGTACAATTGGAAAAATGATCAAAGTGTTGAACAGAACATCATAAAACTATTTTTCCTGTTGTCACAATCCTCCAAAAGGTTTACATAATTTAGGGAATACTTGTTATTTAAATCGTTTAATTCAAATATTTTATTTCTTAATATTAATGGTTATTTAAATTCCAATATTCAATTTATTTCTCATCTTACCAATATTAATAAAATAAAAGTTCGGATAGTTCTATCAGGCTAAGTAATATCAAGGATGTTATTAGTTATTTCAAATCGTTTGATGATTCCGTAAATACTAGAGATCAACAAGCGTTTCATGAAGCTTTTTTTAAATCATTAGTAATAACAATATTGATTTTATTAATTTTAATGGTCTCTTTGAAACTACCTACCTTTGCTGCAATTGTTATTCCTTTTTGGCTAGTGGTGATCACTTTAATTACATCATCAAACAATTGCATGATGCTGACAGTAATCCATTTTATCAAGAAAGATTTTGTAATAATTTTTAAATTGTTACACAACATTCTATCACTTATAATACCATCAATTTTCCCAGAATATTAGTTTTGGTAGATTTACAAACACTGCTGAATGTAGTTGTAACTAATTTTATATCTTATAATAACCACAATTGTGATATTTTTGATAAGATTTGTAATATTGGTTCTTCAATCAACCGTGGCCATTAACTACATTTTTTTCATAAGGAATGTACATTGTTGGTATAAAATGTAATAATTCCATCAACCCTAAAGTTGTTTTTCATCTGCCTTTTAATTCAACTAGTGCTTATTTAGCCTTTTACATTTTGAATAATAACTAGATTATGGGAACAGTGATGGTTGTGTACACATAAAACTGGTTAAAACTCATCGTTGATGGTCCTAAGTCCCACACCATATTTCATGTTATTGTTTTAAATTTTAACTATTTTACATTTTTTATTTCTGACCGGATTATTTCATGGATTTTTGGATTTTGGATATACTAGATGGTACTTTCAATCACCAAGCATGACTGGGCATCTTCTCATGCTTCAGCTTGGTTTTAGAACAAGATGAAATGATTACATAATTTTGATTTGATTTTGCGGGATGTTGTTTTTATGTTGAAGCCATATTTATATTTTTACAAATCTTTTGGTTGTATTTTATTCATTACTATGATGTTAGTCGAAGGCTTGACAGATATTAGTTTTTATTTCTTATTTTGAATGTTTGCTGCAGTAAAGATTTTATTCTACATACAGTCAGTATTTAGAAAATTAATCGAAATTCAAATTGTGTATTAAAATTATTGTAATCAGTATATTTTATTTTAAAAACTAATGATTAAAAAAATACTCAAAATTAACAAAATAGTGATATAACCTTTATTAATTGGAACATTTACTAAAAGCAGTCCAAAATTTAGAGATGTATAATACCTACTTTACTCATGATAATTTGTGATGACTAAAAAGCATTCTCTGAGATATCTCACTTTTAAGTCCCCCCTCCCCAATAATAATTCTCCATGAATGTCACCCTCTATGGACTGAACTCCAAAACTACATATCAAGGATACCTATTTATCTAATGAGATATTATTTGACACCTTAAACTGTATCAAAATATGATTACATCAAACTTAAATACCGGGCATATTGTTCGAATTCTTCTTTGTCAGTAAAATCATCTGTTCTTGTAACCATTGCAGATAACAAAATAGAGGCCAACAAAGCACCTGCAATTGGTTCCTTAATTTAAAAAATATATATTCAGTGATAAAAATACACACGCACATCTCCAGCTCCTGATATAGACAGAAAATAACGATGATCTTACCATAAATTAATTACAATTAATAAAATTAATAGTGATTACTTTTTCCATAGTCCAAAACAGATATGCCATTTCTAATTTTCCTAACAGTACTGACCAGATCATCAATTCTCTTGCAGGTCGTTCCATGTGAATCATACTCATGTCTATATTTTATAATGATAAATAAAATAGGTATATAAGATTGGCATATTTTTATATAAAAAAAACAAATATGTATATTTAAAATATACATTATTATCTAGTTTTGAAAATTACTCAATACCAAAACTATTTTGGGTAAAAATTCTTTGGAGCCGGTTTATATTAATCTAATGGTATGCCATACACCACAAATAGTAAATCTTACCAATTTCATCTGTATTCAGTATGGGTGTATGGACAGCGCCAGAAGTACCACCAGAACTTTGTTGTGGCAATGCTATTAATATGTATAAGAAAACACAGATATTAATACTATAATATACAAGTAAAAATAATATGAAAACTTGCAATGCAATATCTAGGCCTATGGTTATTAGCTCTACGAGCTAGCTAACCTTGCCAGAGTATTAGAGGACTTCTGAAATCGCTAATTTTTCGACATTTATAACTCGTACAATTTAAAACAGCATGTCGCTTCTTATTTTTCTTTAATGAGTCCCGGATCACTGCAACCTCCCTGGCAATGATGTTGCTGACCGTGAAATTAAAACAGCAACAAGCAACACTTATAATCTGCAAGACCAACAAATTACTTAAAGCTCAGTCAAATCACTTGTTACGACCTGCATCAAAGACCTAGCGACGGAACATGACCAACTCAAGCACAACTACAACAATCTGGGACATGGAAATAACCTGATCAGAACCGACACAGTCCTGCTAGCTCAACTCCGCTCAGACCATCGCCACAAACTGGCAGCCTGCAAAGTTGTAATTTAAAGTACAGATCCCACATGCGAAAAGTGACAGGCCAAGAAACCCTCCAGCATTGGCTTCAGAATTGCGACGCCACAACCTACGTTAGCAACCCACATCATTCTCCTCCTTTCTCCCGAGCAACCGAGACAGACGTGAAGGCTATGCCGACCTCAACAACAACAAGCAGCAATAAAAATTACATTTATATGATGTATGGTTCATGAGATACACCACTTTGAAGAATAGACTAAATAAATTTGTAGCTATTTTTTTAATTTATGGTGCAAGGTATTAATTATTTTAATATTGTAGCGAAACACCTAGTTGCCTACTGTAACATCTAGTTAGAGTCATAGCAAAATAAAAATCTAAGCTAATTATATTTTATTTCATAGACCTATTTCAAGTAATTTTGGAATTAATTTTGGCAGAGCTAACCATCTTTTAGGCCTTTTTGGTAAATCTTATTTTAACTTGCCTCTGAATAGAACTGCTATAAAATTCAGTCTTTTAAAATTGATTTATAAAATCAAATAGTTAATAATAACACCAAATATTATGTTTTCTGAATGAATATTTGGATAATATAGGTTTATATATTATTTAGTGGATCAGGTCATTAAACATTGTTAGGGAGAGAAGCCGAGTGGGTAACGCGTTGGAGGTACTCGGTTCGAGTCCCGGTTGTGACTCACTTACAATTACTTGGTGAACAGTGTCCCAAAAACTGCTCAGGGACTAGACAACCAACCTCCGACCCGCCTGATAAGTGGTCAAGGTGTCCCCAATAGAGCCGGTCTTATCCCAAGGACTGTGAAGAGGTTGTCTCCAGCGATTAAATATGTGCTGCCTCCCATGGTGATCGCGGGGTACTGATACTACTAATAAGTCTATCTATCTATAGTGTGTTCTGCCAAATCAGTTATGGAAGGTTCAATTCTATGGCATCCACTTTCTCCATTCTTCTCGGTTTGCTGCCCGGTCCATCCATTCTCTAGAGGTGTTTGGTTTGAATTCTTCTAACATCCCTTTTCTTGGTTTTCCTCTTCCACGTTTCCCTAGAAATCGACCTTCC
>JAUYWI010105361.1:0-11252 GCA_034780595.1 Parotoplana pacifica
TGTTATATATTACTCAACTAGTAGTATGAGTTTAAAAACTATTTTTGATTTTCGTCATTTTTCGTAATGTTGCCATTCAATTGTATTGTATATATAGGCAATGTCCTCTCTAGATAGACTAACCCGAGTCCGATCTCTATGTGTCTTGGACATTGGTCATTTTATTAGTTTTCCTGATGCCTCGAAGCTTTATAAATGTAGTAATCTGAAAATTTAGAGTGTTTTAGAATCTTTTATTAAACGTAATCAAAACTGTTTGAATTTAAAAAAATATCCTATAATCTCTCCACAACAATATATCCACTTTATGAATATCAGTCAATTTTAGCTACCCCTGGTTGTTTCTTAGATATTAGCTTTGTTGGTGAAGTTTAATTTTCCATTTTCATTTAAACGCTTTTATTGATATTGAATAATCTAAACAAGCTAAAACTTCTTTTAATTGTTTCTAACCGACTATTCTAAATTTAGTGGATTCGTACGTAGTCAACAAATACTTTTCAATTAGGAAATTGTTAGAAATTCAATAAAACTGCTTCAAGAAATATTTAAGTGGTGCAAGCAGAATTGAGTGGTGTACATATAAATTGGTCTGAATTTGAATCGCGAAACTTTTTCGTTTTCTAAATAAATTATTCATATTTTGACTTAAAATATGTTACTAATTTTAGTTGTTTTGTAGCTAAAACAAAAATGAAGCTAAACATTTAGCACTTCTACGGAGAGTTTTGACTACGATAGATTTAACAATTCTTATCAGAATAATACAATTGGTAACGAATAAAAGGTTGCAATGCAATATAATTCTGTCATTTAAATCTAATCATCCGACACATATTTTAAGAAATATTTCCGATATACTATGTCTACAAATAAACATCAAAACAAGAAATAATTACAGAAGAACTTAAAAATCTAAAATAGAGACTTAGCTATATCGGTTAAATATCCAATCAAATTAATTAATGATGATCTCTCGAAAAAATACAGTTTGCCCAAGATAATAAAAAGGTTGAAGATTGCTTCTATTATTTGTCACTAGAATAATTATATTACCTCTTATGAATAATATATTCAAACCCACGACAATGCTTATAGCAATAATGAAAACTTTAATTCAATCAATATGAATTTATTGTTCTGAATAAGAAAAGTGGCAGAAAAATGACAAATTGGAGTAAAAGCACAACATTTCACATCATGTTTAGGTACATTATATAACTACTCAATTAATTTAAAATACATAGTTTTGGAATTAAACTTACGTTAATTATTATCTTTTAAGTATTATTTCATTTATTTCAGGAACGCAGAGTGTCCACTGTCTATTATCTTATTGGATGATTTTATCGTTATTGGTAGTTTGGTAGATGTCCTTCATAAAACAGTTTACTAATAAAACACAATAGCCGAATTATAATTCTGAAAAGTTTGTGTATTTATAAAGGAAAAATATTAAACTTTCCTGAAATATTAAATTCCAGAAAGTTAAATCTACATAATGCATGACCACTTCTAATTATCCTTTTTTGTTAGCAATTTAGTTTGAATAGCTTGAAAGTTTGTAATTCGATGACATTTCGATTGATAGACATATTAGTAAAATACGCAAACGATTTTGGACAATTAATTCCAAATAATAGTATGGTACAATCTGAATAAAAGAGAGCAATATACTTACATATTGTTGTACTAAATAGCAAAATATAGATTGTAGATACGTTAGGTAAACAACATCACAAGATTCAAAACCTCATCATCAAAACTTCTTGTGACTTCCCGAATGCTTCACACTTTTTTCATTCTTCTCACACAAATTTCTGGACTTGTATTAACCATTGTTATTGAAATAGGCATTCAATATACTGGGCAGCTTTGACTTACGTGTTGGTTGTCTTCCTTGAATTATTGTAAGAGAAATAAGAGCGAATATTTCAAAGGGAAATTGAATTCATTAAGAAAATTTTATATGTTTAATATTTTTATTTCTTTCTTTACCTAATGCTTGACGAAAATGGAAAATAAAATGTTTTCATGAATTAAATTCCTTCCAATTATTCTTATAATCACTTATGTAAAAGTATATTGGTCAGAACATAATGTTCCATCAAATTGAATGTAGTTAAATATCAGAGTAATAAATAACCCATTTCTATAACATTGTATTTCAAATTGGCGTCCTTAAAATGTAATAAAAGTGACTTATTTTAAATATGTATGTTTCAAGAATTTGTCAAGAAATTTCCTAGAGAATTATTGTAATTTAAAAAGTCGTAGGTATATAAAATCAAAGTCGGCATTAAAATATATTAATAATTCTTTGGTTACCTATGTTAATGCAGAGGTTTCTGTTTTCAATTTCAACGAACTAGGTAGGAATTAGTGATTTTTTGTAAAGGATTTTACAATGATTTGTAATAATCTCCTTTCAAATAGCAAACAAAGAGAGTTACATTTTCGATTAAAACTTTTGATATTTACGACCATCTATTTTTTTAATTCTAAGAGTTAGTTTTTGTATGAACCCACAGATTCTGATGTTTTGGATAAAATGGTGGTCACTGAGAACAATTTAGCGTTAATAATAGGTATACATAGTTGGATATTCGGATCTCATTTAGGAAAGTCAAACATTTAGATGAAATTTCATTTCTGTGCTGCTTGTAGTCTATTAACATTGAATTGAAAGTCTATTTATTGTTTTTGCGTTGTTTGATGATTTTCAATTGACTACCAACAAGTTTTATCCCCAAAGTTTGGCACAGACCAATTATGTAGCATTCATGAAGGAACCTTCTTCCTTACTTATACGGACTTCATGAATCTATCCAGTGTCACACAGTGTAGGTCTACATCTTTCGATTTCAAGCACATTGTTACATACATTTGATACATTTTACTGTTACACAATTATATGATAAGTATTGTACGAGTATACATTGAAAACAGACAAATAGTGCATAACATGTATTTTGGTAGAACGCCCGTAACAGTTATAGATATGGCACAAAACTAATAAATAAAACTGAGAACAAAGTGGACAAATGAAATGTGATGATGATTTTAAGGAAGGTATATCAACTAATGTCAATGTTCTTGCATACAGATAAATAAATTTAAAATGTTTGTATTTCCAAACTATCCACTTTATTCTATAGTATAAAATAACCAAATGATGTGATATTTTTAATTGTTGTTCAAGTATGCAACGTACAATTTTATATTTTGCTGTTATTCACTTAGAAATTTACACTGTTATTTCATTATTTACGTATAGGACGTACACATTTTCAACGAAATATATATTCACGTATAAAAATATGATGTGGTCTGATAATTTATATATCTTGGCCACATATCTTTGGAAACATAGGCTTTGTTTATATATAAATAGAAGTCTAAAATTGTAGGTTTCATTTTTCTTCCTTTTTTTAAATCTTTATAAAACACAGAACAGGACACATCAAGTCTTTCGGTTTGTATAACAAGAATTTCTCTTCAGTGTGTACAAGATTCAAGGTCATATATTCTGCCAATTGGTAGTCAGGTACTTACAACGTGGAATTTACTGGACAAGTCTTCCATTGCTATACATAGATTCTGCGCTTTGAAAACCTCCACCTTTGTTGGTCATTGAAACATTTAGATCTGTAATTATTTTTTTGTTTCAGAAAACAAATGTACAGGGCTGGAAAAAAGAATCCATAATTTTTAAAAGATTTCTAAAGATACATCGAGTTTACTCAATTTTTTAAGTTGATTTTTAGGTAATATTCTTAACGATATGTTAAAGAAAAAATTATTTTTAGGTAGTACTTCTTGATGATATGTTAAAGAAAAGTTTATTTTTAGGAAATACTTGTTAATGATTATTAAAGAAAAAATAATTACGAAAAAAGCAATTTCTGCAGGTGTTACGGTTTCTCTTCTCCAGCTCTGTAGAATTAAATTCATAGTCAGAAATTGCGGCATATTATTGTTGATCTAAGCAGGCGTAATATTGTTCAACTGTTAATATAAGTTTAGTTTTATGGACTTTGTTGGCTTTAAAATGTTTACAAATATTTATCCATGTATTACCTAAAGACCTAATAATTTAATAATAGTGAGTTACAGTGATTCTAATCTATATACGTAGCTAACCATATTTAATTTCATTTTTCCAAAAAGGTGTGCAAAGGTCAATTTAACCTGACAAAAGGTTGGCTTGCAGATCATCCCAAGGACTCTAGCTCAATTTCAGAACACTACCGGATTCACCCCTGGTCAGGTGAACATTAGAATTTGCAAAAAAAAAACTGCTTTTTGTGTTGGTGTGATATCAATAAGTGCAGATCTGAAATTGGATTCTAGAGTTCCTATTTCTCTGCTACTTTGTAAGAGGTTTGAACTTGGGTTCGGCATTTTCCAATGTTCATCTGACGATGCCCAATAAGGGTGAAACCGGTAGTGTTCTGGAATTGTTCTTTAGTGAAAGCTTTGTCCAATTTTCAACGGAGATATAACTTTTCCTGTACAACAACCAACATAGTGTCTACGTGAAGTATATTGCATTAACAAGAGTTTTGCTTTCATGTCCTAAATACGAAATATGTACAACTATATATTCTACAACAAAATGTAATTTAGTAAAACCGTAAATTAAATGTGCAGATATCATTATTGGCCTAGAGTAAACGTCTAACTAAAAGTTAATCCTTGCAAATGACATAAACATAATTTATTTAAAAACAATCTGCATTGAAAAAAATGTAAAAAAGCTATACCACAACTATAACTGCTTTAGTCGTTTATGTTATGAGATCAATAAAGGTGCGGATAAGATAAACCGAAACAGAATACTCGTAGGTTTAGATAAAACTTAGCTATTTTGCAACAGAAACATTAAATATTTGTAAATTAAAAATCTTCAATGTAAGTTTATTTGAATAGCGTGATTTAGGTAATACCAAGAAAAACAAATGATGTTAACACGAAATTTTACAAAACACAAATAAAAAAACCAATTGTGAAATACATAGCAAAACTCACACCAATATAGGAAAGATTATTTTACAGGCAACGCCCAAATCGCTATGATATAGAGATTGACTACCCCAATTTACCTAAAATAGTTGCAAATGTTTTAGTGACGAGATGAGAGAGTAAGAGATACACAAATGCATAGATTCTACCGTCTAAAATGTGTCCCTAACAATTTTCTGACTAATGAATTTGCATTACCGGTATTTTCAGCAATATGTATTCATTTATTACGATTTACAAGGTTGTTTATGGAACGTGAATTTATTTACAATTGGTCTGGCTTTTGTTAGCAATTTAACTTCTCAATTTCTGTTACAAAATATTATGTTCAACTCTAAGAGTCAAATAGATTCGTATCTAATCAGCACTCTGTCATTCGTGAACTTGAGATCGAGCCATCATCCAACAATAATTATGAAGCCCGCACACATAAAATAAATACTAACCAGAAATTTGATATGCAAAGTATTTCCAGAATTTTGTGAGGTTGTCTTCCCATCATTGGACTTCATTATCGGAATTTTGGTGGTGGTCTTCTCATTGTTGGCTTTCATTATGGGATTTTTGGTGGTGGTCTTCTCATTGTTGGCTTTCATTGTCGAATTTTTGGTGGCGGTCTTTTCATTGTTAGCTTTCATTATGGGATTTATGGTGACTGTCTTCTCATTGTTGGCTTTCCCAATAAATCTATTGATCATCCACATTGTCGCTGGCTCTCTTGTTGGCGGTGTTGCTCCACCAGTAAGGCATTTCCACACGGCTATCCTGGTCTTTGTGAAAGCAAAGTGGAACGTTTCTGTTGGGCTGCTGACATTCACCAGCCGCTCCAGCTGCAAAACAATTGTAATAACTATTTGGTAAAATGCTGATTTTAGGTTATTTGCTATAAAATTATTCAAATCATCATGCTTTAAATTATTTTTGGCTGTTACCCTTCATTGCTTAGATCGTTTAAAGTTCGCTTGATAACAAATGCAACAAAACATTCGAACAAGAAATAATAATATTAAATTCTTGTATATAGAAAACAAATATTTATTAATAAAATTTAGAAAAAATAGAATTAAAGTCGCATTTTTTCATTATTTTTACGAAAGATTCAATCCATAAAAAGCTGACCCAATTTACCAATGATTTTCTTAGTCATTTGGTAAAAACCCACCAAAAATGCCATTTAGGACGGTGGTTTTATTAAAATGTACAAAGCAGATAATTATGTCAATTCTTACCATTTGACGGTTCTTATCATTTGTAATCAGATACAACTCGAACTGACAGTTTGTGTTGATTGCATTTGTTGAAGAGTGTTCTAGAAACATGGCATTTGGAAAGAAGGACGCGGACAATTTATCTATTTTCACTTTGTCATCCCTGGCCTTAGAATTCTGATAATCGCCCACTGCTTCATTATATAGCAACATGCTTATCCTAAAACAAGAGAAATATACATAACTCTTTTCAACGGACGCTTTGTAACCTTTCTAAGTATAATCCGCTGAATAACAACCGCCGGAACATGCAAGATGAAGCCCTCGGTAAAACTATCAGCTAGCAGACGAGATATCGATCCTGTCTTTCAGGTTGCTATGAAAACCTGAAAGGAAGACTTAAACTAGTTGTGACTTCAGGAGTGATATTGGTCGCTATATTTATTATCGAGATCCATAGACCATCCAGAACTCCATCTCCAGTGGCACAAAGATCGTAGTACTATTTCGGTCAGCAACAACAACATCAAATCCCAAATTAAGGTGTCTGAACCGATTCTATCAAGAAAATAGAATCTTCCCTCGACTACTCATGGACGTTGATACGGCCAGGGCTGGGTACAGTTCTTTTCTATATACAACGTACACCCTGCAATTCTTGCTCCGTACGTCCATCTAGCGGGAGTGGGTACTGTGGCCTTAGTTGCTAAGTTGCGGCGGATATGTCAAAGCTTTGTGGTTGCCAATGGTGACAAGAGAAGAGAAATGCTCATTTCATAAGCTTACCTCACTGAAAGTGTTTTTTGTTGCTTTATAAATCATTTCAGAGACAATTGTTTATGGCTGTTATATTGTTGTATTTCTCTTGGTTTAAAGTGTTTTCAATATTATGTGGAAAACAACTGCTGCAAATTGGTTGTTGTTGCAAATTTGAATATATGATGTCACTTGTTATGAAGGATATTATTATTTTTCAATTGTAAATATTATTTCTTAACGTCAAATATTTAAAAATGGAAATAAAGTAAAACGGCTTTATATTCTAATACGAAGCTGTTTCTAGAAGAAAGAAAGAAAGCAAACGTGTCAAAGGTGGCTAAAAAGAAGAAAGTTTTGTAATTGCAATTCCTGAGAAAATCATATTTTGGCCTTTAAAGTAAATCAACTTCGAAAGCTGTTTTTAATCAGATCCTTCAACCAAATTACCTTTAGTGGCACAAATAGCCATTTTACGTATGTTTTCTATAAAGGACATTATAAAAAATATCTTAATCCAAAATATATTTTACTGGTATGAGTAGTACCTACATTTTCACACAAAGCTAGGGAACATGCAATTTGATTTTTGCATAAAATGTCTTAAGAAATATCTGCCTATGTATGAAAGTTTTCGGTATTTCTAATCATATTTTATGTTACCGTCATATAATGTAACTAGTCATTACGTATACCTGAAGATCACTCTTTTAGTGAAACATCATTAGTTTAGTTTTGTTTGTAGTAAATCTAGATGTCTACTAAAACAATAAAATTTAGGTAATAGACAGTAATGTTAGATCTACTACAAACAAAGCTAATCCTAATGCTATTTCACAAATTGACTGATTTCATGATATGGCAGAATCATATATATATTATTAAATTAACAGTATGAATAGATAGTCAATGTTGTATGGCTTCTTCTAACAAAAAAGGCTGATGTATTGAATCGGTGGAAGATATATATGGAAGAACTCTACAACAAAAGACTAAATCTGCGCAAAACGATCTTCAACTAGAAACAGAAGAAACTGTATATGAAGACGTCAAAGGACCATCAACATTACGATGTGAAGTTGAAGAAGCTGTTAAATACATGAAGACCATTAAAACACAAGGAACTGAGGGAATATCAGAAAATCCACTTAAATCGCTCAATTCAAAAACATTGAAAATTCTCACCGATATTTGAAACTCAATGTAGGATCATTGAAATTGACCAGAAGCTTTCTACAGAAACAATTGTGGTACCATTAAAGAAGAAACCAAATGAAGAACAATTAGCCTGATATCACATGCATTAAAAATCATGCTTAGAATATTAACGAGAGGATAAAAAGCAAAACCAAATACAAAAATTTTACAAAGTCGATTTGGATAAAGAAGTGATACGGCACAAGAGAAGCAATAGGAACAATGAGAACAATAATCGAAAGAAGCCATGAATATGATAATGAACTATACATATGGTTCATCGACTTTGAGAAGGCATTTGACAGGGTAAATTGGAAAATACTAATGGAAACACTCACACAACTAGGAATTGACCGGAAGGACAGACACCTCATTGAAAATCTCTACCTAAATCAAAAAGCAACAGTAAGAATAGACAATGAAGAAACAAAACCCGCAACAATTGGACAAGGAGTAAGACAAGGATGCCTACTATCACCGCTGTTATTCTCGATATACACAAAACATATGATGATAGAAGCAATTGACAACATATAAAATGGAGAAATAATTTAAGAAGTGTGATTCGTAGACGATCAAGCAATGATAGCAAACTCAGAAATAGAACTACAAAACCTTGTGGACAGCTTAATGAGAAAAGCAAACGTTCAACAAGTTGAACAAGTCAAAACCTTCAAATAGCTTGGAGCAATCATATCATCTGATGGAAGGTGCTTAAAGATTGCAATGGCGAAAACATTACGACTAGAAAGTAAGAAAATATTGAAGACAAATGTATGAAGTATAGAACTATATGGACCGGAAACCTGGACATTGTAATCTATATTTTAAGCGCTAGGAATGTGGATTTGGAGAAGAAAATGGAAGAGACAAATCAAGAAATAATTTAAAAAAATAAAAAAGCGCAGTTTTGTGGAATCAATAATCAGAAGAAAACAAAAGGATTGGCCATATATTTAAAGAGGGGAATGGTTAAAGCAATTCTGGAAGGTCCATTTCAAGGAAAACGTGGGAAGAATTCAAACCAAACACCTACAGAGATTTGAAGGACCAGGCAGCTAGCCGAGAAGGATGGAGCACCTGGATGCTATAGAAATTGAACTTGCCTAATAACTATAATTTTTCTCTAAATTGTTCATATGAAATTCCGTTATAAAGTTTCTTTGAGATTTAACAAACAAATGAAATAATAGGAAGTAACAGATATGGGAAAAACCATTTTTCCTCTCTAAAAGGACGTATGGGGTCCTAAAACTACAGTGATATCACGTAAAGAGTGTCTAACTATAAGCAAGCACTCACTTTGTGTTATAAAATCTGGCTATTGAATCCAATTTTTTCATTAGTTTATTATTCGTTAGCTGAGAGTAGCTTACAACTCTTTTATCGAAATATTCCCGAAAATGGATTGCTTCTTTTTCATTACGAACATCTATCCGATAATCTTTGGTTTGATAGAATCTCTTTGCATTGTAGAATATATCGCTCTTTATATCACAAGGGACCACATTTGAAAAACAAATATCCCGCCAGATATTTGCGATGACAGAAAGATCTCTCGTAGCAAATTGAAACTCTCGTTGCAGCTTTTGCTGCGGATTGGTACAGCCAAATGCTTTAAGATGTACCTGACCGTATGAGCATCTGCTCAACAAGCAATGAATGGCGCCTGAACTCTGCTCCTTAAATGGCGTATCCTGGCATTTGCCTAGGACTGCTTTAGATTCGATGACCATTTCTACAAAAATAAATACTTGTCTATTACTTGGTAGAAAGGGAGGCAAGTTGGGCAACTTATCTTTATGGCAGCTACATTTGGATGGTACATTGGTAAACCTCTTAGATTTTGCCGTTCCTGCAACCTCACAGAAAATATTATTGTCCTTCGTGTTATTACAACCAAAGCTCACATCAAATTTATTCGTTGCCTGACAAAGCCACTGGTCCATGTCATAAGCAGTTTTGATCGAAACTTTCTGTTCGTAATTTGTGTTGTATTTGCATTGACGAAGCTTGGACACCGAGTATTTGCCTCCAGATTCAAAAGACCTGGCATCGTTAACAATTGGCTTGCATGCGTCTGACGTAAAAATGTCCAGTTTATCCTTTAATGGAGTGGCAACGCTTCTAAGATTGTTAAGACTTTTGTCTGATGATATGTTGCAGAAGAACATGACCGGCAGTGGCATTGGTATCTCCATTGTCTTGTCTCGATTACAATGAGCGCAGTATCGATTTTTATAGAGCAGACCTCCAGGTTCTTGATCTGAGCTGCCAAAAGAAGCATACAATTGGACATCGTCAACATCATTGAGCTCAGGGGATTCACAATTTTGTTTGAGTGCAGTTGGCCAGTTCTCCGATTTAGAGCATTTGGAAATAATCACCGCGGAAAGCAGATCTGGAACTAATTTCTACAAACAAAGAAATAGTAGTCTTTAGATGCTTGTATTAATTTAGCACATATCTCTATAATATTTATCTGATGCGGGACGGGTGTTTGTTTTACTATCTATGTAAAACATATTCATATGACCTTAAATTTGCAAACATGTGTTGCTTGAAACCCAGGAGCAAATTGTGGGCTGTCCGTTAAGAAACTATAATGGCTTTATTCACTCATTCAGAAGGTTTGAGTTATAGAAAGTAATTCAATGTAAACTCGTTTTGGTATTAGAAAGCACATTTTAAGTCGCATAATACACCCATTTTTGAAATGGCAGCTGTTATTTAGGCACGAAAAAGTGTGGGCTTCTCGCTTTAATTACCCATGTTGAAAATAGGTGATTATAAATTGACGATTTTGATATTAACTGAATTTTTATTACATGGTAATACTTTATTATTACAGAAATTGGTTTGTTGTGCAGTTTATGACGAATTTTACATATATTTATATAGTAAATATGTATGAGATATAATATAGATAAAATTATTGCGCTAGATACACAAATCGTCACAAATTCGGCAAATTTCGAGGTTTATTTATTTTATTATCAGTTATTTGAGATTTCATTTTAGATTAGCCAATGTTAGGTACACATATTATGACATAATAGCCAGTTA
>JAUYWI010105372.1:0-11251 GCA_034780595.1 Parotoplana pacifica
GATCAGGTCTTGGCGAGGAGGTGCGCAGTCGATCAGCGTTTTCTAATTCTAAATTGAATACAAAAATATGAAATAAGTAGAGAACTTGAATAAGACAATAAGCTATTACTTAAAACTAACAGTTCAGTTATTTTTTAGGAAAAGTCGTCTATTTCTAAAGGGTTGCATTTTAATGATATTTTAAACGTTTTAAATGCTCAAATGTCCTAATTAAAGGTGATTATACATCGATTTAGGTTGTTTTGGCTGCAGATAAATTTGTGATTTTAGTGCCTGGAATAAATTATATTTTCAGCATCTTCGAGCTATGCCATCGACGAAAATGTGCATAATTTAAGAAATCAACGACTGCCCAGTTAACTAATGCCTTGGCAGAACTATATTGAGCTATTAACAGCCTGACCTTGTATTACTTTTTTTGTACTTTGTTCGCTCTTTATCTTTTTAAAAAATGTACATACATATGTATTGAAACATCTAGTTACTCAACAACATTTATTTAAAGCCATAACAACTTTAAGACCACAGCAGCTAACCATAAACGCAGAACAATAAAGATAAAAAGTTAAAATTTAACTGAAAACAAGAAAATTAATAGATAAATTAATGTTCGTCGAAAATTATAGATATACCAACATCAAAATTAAACAATGCCCATAAAAAAAGGATTACAAAGATGACAATCAAAGTGTTAGGAAATGTTAGAATGGCAAATGATGTCTTTAAGAGAAGTATGTTTGGTATAAGATGGAAAGATATTGATGTGGAAGGTTTCCAAACAACGGGATTTGAGCTTGTGAATAGTAGAACGATTAGACGAAGAATAATGAATAATAAAATGAAGACTCGATGTAGAACAGAGAGAATTGTTAGATCAGGATGAATTGAAATTATAAGGCGAGAAACTAGTTAAGTTTAGATTTATTATTACTCTTAAACACATTAAATGGCCAGGACCTGCTTTGACAGCGTGAGTGCCCTTTGATAAAATAACAGACTTCCAATACCCGTTTCTGCAAAATTGGCAAATGTTCTTTACCGTTATGCTTTGATATGAAATATACGAACATTTTATATTGCTCAGGCTGATGAGGCCCAACAAGGGAGTAATATAGATAAGTAGTATATTTTTATCATAGTAGAGCTGTTTGTTTATTATTGCTCTTAAACACATAACAACGTTAAGATCGCAGCTAAACATATTTAATTTCATTTGTGTTAAGGTCTTTGAAATTGGTTTAAGAATTTCCAACCAACTGTTCGGCCTTTTTGTCAATCATATTTAATAAAGTTACATATCAAATACATACATAAATCAGATATAACAATAAATAAACCAGGTACATACGCGAATAAGATACTTTGGCAATATATAAATAAATAAATAAACATTCATATACTAAATACAATACAATTGGTTCTTACCAGTTTGACTGGATGCCATCTTGTATGAGTTATCGCACTAACAGTGTAATCAAAATGATGCTTTAGTGAAAATACAAAATCAAATGTAAATTACTTATATTAATATCCAACTCCTGTTGACTGTTGTCTTACCAGCTATTTGTTCTGCTTATCAGCAAATAACAATTAAATCTATATTTTCAACAAATGCGACGTGTTATAAGCGAAGAATCCTCAGTTTAAGTAACGTTCTATCTGTCTATTTCTATTAATCTATAGTACGACTTAATGTAAAGTTACAGACATTGCAGATATAAAATATTTAAAAGAAACTAAAGAGTAAACATTCGATGGCCCAATTGGGTAAACATTGTGCTCCATAAAGCCGTGGATAATTTCGGTAGATTTGGCAACAACAGAGTTAAAGCAAGATTTATGAATCATTTTCTGCCATATTATTGAATGAATCTTTGGACAAAACTGCTTTGACACTGCTTTAACTGAGTGTACCCTGTAAAAATACATTTATAGACATAAGAAGATTTCAGATATAATTTAGGTAAAGGTCTTTACCGGACTTGAAAATTAACATTACAGAGATAAGATTATAATTATATTTTGGATTAATAACCCTTTCCTTTGGCATAAATATAAAAATAGTTATAATAAAATGGTTAGTAGAGAAAATACAGGTTTTAAAATGTGACAATATAGATACATTCAAATGTTGAAGAAGATGGTTGTTGCTCTATCCGTTGGAAGACGTTGGAATAAATCAGTTCAGTAACTCATCGGCCTTTATAAACCAATTAATTTAGGTAATCAAAAGTATAGACAAATGTATTCCAATTATTTTCAAAGGAAAACTAAAGATAATTTTAATACTAAGAAGAATAAGGATGTTCTGATCTAAATGAATTATATGGGCCAAAAAAATGTTGGTCAAGGTTTATCAATGATTAGAATGTATTAACCCGAAATAAATTAAGACAAAATGTTAGAGAGAAAAAATTTAATTATAGATTTGAATTCTGCAAATCAATATTAGTCAGTAGTTGTAAAATCACCGGTGCATACATTCAAAATATTTGAGTGGATACTGTATGGGCATATTTACTTTATGCTTCTTATTATACTTAAATCTTGTTTAATAATTGGTTATTCTTGTACCGAAACTTCTTGTTCACCCAAAATTAGCTTTATTATGTTTAATGACAATAAAAGCATTACGTATTGTCAAATGCAGTGAAACCTGTCTTAACGGACACCTGGAAATTAAGGAGAGTTTTTTTGGTCCCTAGAGGATTTCAATGCATCTGATAGGAGCACACCCTTTAAATAGCGGACAACCTGTAAATTACGAATTGCGGACACGTTTATAAGTCCACACAGTGTATTAAACCTGCAAATTAGGGACAGCCACCATATTATTATCATCAAATTCGACCTATTAGGTGAAGAAACACTGACAACACTTAGCGTTAATTAAACAAATTATGTTTCAGTTGTGTCAGTGTTTGCTCGTTGTTAATTGAATAACTGCTTCGCATTTGCTGCTGCAACTAATTACGCAATCTAATTAGTGGAGATTAGCACAGCTCATAGAGTAAGTAGACACGGGCTCTCTGTTCAATGTTTCAGTGATCAGGAAATATGCTTTGTCTTGTGAGCTAATTGTTTAAGAGCTATTCATATTCAAAATAAATTAGTGTACCACAATACAGAATCATGAGCAAACGTTGCGAACTGTATCTTTAAAAAAAAACTTGAATTAATCAAAAAACATGATTCTTCTAAAACTTCAGTCAGACAATTGGCCGATGAATTTGGCATTGGCAAAACGCAGGTGTCGACGACTTTAAAACAAAGAAGTACACTTCTCGGGACAGCGGAAAATAACGCGAATCCAGAAAAGAAAAGATGCACTTATTCCTCAAAAATGGACCAAGTGAATGAATCAACCTGGACGTGGTTTGTAAAGATGCGCTCCTCTCAAATAGCTGTGTCCGGCCCAATGATCCAAGCTCTGGCATTGAAATATTCGCAGTCACTTCAAGTCAGCGAATTTAAAGCAAGCAACGGATGGCTTGAGTCATTCAAAAAACGTCATAACATTGGGCAACACAAATTGTGTGGAGAAAGTGCGAGTGTACCTACCCGATGCTATCGTAGCTGATTGGCATCAGCATCTACAAGTGATATGCAATGATTACAATCCGACTAACATCTAA
This sequence comes from Parotoplana pacifica, assembly GCA_034780595.1. Lineage (NCBI taxonomy): Eukaryota > Metazoa > Platyhelminthes > Proseriata > Otoplanidae > Parotoplana > Parotoplana pacifica. The sequence goes on from JAUYWI010105372.1 coordinate 3,636, forward strand.
AACATGGAGGAGACTGTTTTTTTCTATCGCGCTCTATCTGACAAATCTTTTGTGGTCAAAGGAAAATTCTCATGGTGGTAAATATTCAAAAGAACGTGTCACTGTTGTCCTTTGCTGCAACCAAACTGCCCAAAAGTCAAAGCAGGCAAGAATAACTGATTTTTTTACAAACAATAATTAAGTAGGTAAATCCATTTGCTAAATATGTCGTCTTGTACCTATGCCTTTTGTCTTCTATGTGACTATAATTTGTATGTATGTTATAAGTACGTATTATAAATTATGCATATTACAATTTTTAAATAGATATAATTAGTGTTCTTTAAAAAATTATCTAAATAAAACGGAACTGTACAACATGATAAAAATGCAATATTAAAGTACATATGTTTTACACGATACCTACATGTATTACATATGTACCTGCCTCAGAAATAAGGACACCTCCAAATTGCGGACAAATCCGCCAGTCCCTTCGGTGTCCGTAATTTACGGGTTTCACTGTATTTTGAAGTAAAACGGCATACACAGTAGCTTACATGGTACACATCTATGTATCTACATTTGAGCTGTATCCAGCAGACAATCACACACCATGGTGGGTTAGAAACCAACTTTTAGTCGACCAAACGTTTTGTTTAACATAGTTGCCTCAGGTCCTTAGTTGTAAAATGACATAGACGAACATTTTGTTTGAAAGTAATATGTATTCTGATGGTGCGAGATCAAAATGGTTCTGAAAGGTAATGTTCGCTTTTTGGAAGGTCCTTGAGGCCGGAATGTGACTTAAATCAACCCAATGTCTTATTTTTAGATTCTAAAGATACGTGTATTTTTTTTAAACCAAGTTTAAGGGTTACCAAGCTTCTCGTACTATATTTTAGTCTCTGGGATCTGGTAAAATCGCTTCTAGTGTCGCCGGTATTTCTTATAAAATAAATACATATTTTTGAAACCTAGTAGCTGTAGCTTATCCACATTGTTGTCGCTAATATTTTTTATGTATAATCATCTCCAAAGATGTCGCTTTTGGAATATAAGCATGAATTTAGAAATAAATTGAGACATTTTGTAAATAGCTACATATAATTCAAATGTTGTACATAGTTGTAGGTACATACCCAGACATGCTTAGTTAGACATAAAGATGACGTAGAAACGAAACCCATCACATCAGACGTGGCTAATTTACTCCACATACAAGTTGTTGGTTGACCCAATAACAGCGCTAAGTTTTTCGGGAAATAATTGCGTCGAAAATAGCAGTGATAATTCTATCTGACTCATTTAGAGTATTTCTATATTACTCTATTATTATGTACTCGAATACTCTGTGTGCTTTATGTAAACATGTAGCTCTCTTGAGGTTATTTGTTTAATGTCTTAAATAAATAAATGCCTCACTAAAACAGAGATTGTTTATTTTAGTTGCATCCCACCTAATTTTGACATGCCTTCGCTTGCGAATGATATGGCCACAGTCTGAACGACTTTTAAAATAAATTTTTGAACTCATTGGCTCCTTCTAGAGCATTAAAAAACTCGCTAAATAAATGATATGGCATTAGACTACAACTATGAGATACTGTACTGGCTGAAGCCATATTATGATCTCAAGCCCGCCCCCCCCCCCGAAAATAGGTCCTTTGGCTCTCATCTAGTACCATAAGTAATAGATATATTGGTGTCAACAATTTTATTCGCTATATAGTTACAGCTAAAATATATTTACAAAGAACAACTATGTTTCCATCTTTTATACTATTTTACCTCGTTTTTGGCTAAGAATAGTCTATGATGTCTATGCTATCAAAAGAGGTAGCTCTATATCTACAATAGATTTACCTACATTGTAACAAAATGTGTCCATTTATGTATGTCTAAATTTATCTTTTATAATATGTCATAAAGTAACCTTGTAGGCATGATCTTCAAAAGACGTTTTTAGCAAACTTTTGGTATACATATCTACTAGATTGTAAACATGACTTTTAGCTGCAATTTGACATCAATATTGATGGCCATCCATCTTGGACGCCATCTTGAATTTCTCAAAATTCTCTAGGGTGTCAAAGTGTTAAGGAAGCATCGTAAATTAAAAATACGATAAGAATAACTAACTATGCATCACATTTTAACACTTCGCCTCCGGACTATTTAGGCATTTATTGAAAAATTGTTTAAAATATGGATCTAATTTTTATACTATAAATGAGCAGCCTGGTTCTAGAGTCTCTTGCACCCAAATCAAAATAGTCAACAACCAGTGAAATTGATATGCAGGTACAGTTGTCAACAACAATAGTCACGAAAATATTTTTTTTCATGATTTATGTCTAGGTAATCTTTTAAATTTATTAATAATCATTTATTACACTTTTACGGTTATATTAATCATTATGTTTATAGTTGTATCCCCAACTTGCAAAGTTAATTATGAATTTTGTAGGTTTTACTTTTCCAAAGAGTCAGTAACATCTAGAATCAGCTACCACGAGCATATAGCAAACAGTGAACTCTCAGCACTGATAACTTTTAATTTAGAAATGTTCATAGGTTATTATATTGAAGAATTCAGCATTTCATTTCCAAACAATAGATGGAAATTCATTGGAATGCATTCATTTTTGGCATATCAAGGCATTCTCTATTAAAAAATAGCTTCATCCAGAGTCAAAATATGACATATAGTGACTTGGGGACCGAACCTGGCCGATGGGTTGAAATCAGTTTTATTGATTTAATTTTAGGACCGGCAATTTTTCCAAACCAACCTAAATAACCTAGAAACTAGTAATAAGCTTATTAATTTCAATATACCAGCATAATCTACTACAAACCCGATGTTGTCCTCTTCAGACATTATCAGTCTTAGTTGGGCTTACCCGGAACACTCTGCGTGGAAGAAGGGTGTCTAACCCACTAAATTAACCTAACTGCTGGTGAATGTGAGCGCAGAGATATGGAAACACCAATTCATTAATAAGAAGTTAAATATTTTAAATCAAATATATGAAAAAATTGATATGATGACGATATCAGCGACCAATATCCCTAGCTTAATCAATTTTTTTCAAAAACAACCCCATCCATTTGAGAGATTAGACGACCACGGACGGTACCCGGTTTGAGGAGGACATCATTTAAATCCATTGTTTTATCCCTAATATGCCCAACAATACAGCACCCCAGTCCATTTAGCCATAATCATGGTGAATGGAAATGAACAAGATGCTTCCCACGGAGCTATTAGCCTTTCGCAGCGGCAAATCCACTCGGAACACCACCGACGGTTGGAACGAAACTAAAAATGGGAAAATAAACTTTACTGTTCTCGCTTAATGTCCCGCGCTTATGACAAATTGTGCGTAAAAGCCCTTATCACCAATATGTACCGCCAACGAACCTGCTCAATAGCTGCAGGGCAAAACAACAACAACAACAACAGTTGGTGTCCTTAAAATCTGTTTATCAGTGGTATTTAGGTAGGTATGGCTATAATTGATATATAATTTAAGAAATGAAATACCATAGGCCATTGTTAATGTTTAAGAGTTTACTCGCCTTTGTTAGCTGGTAAATCTTTAACAAAATAATGTTAATCCATTTACTAAAATATCTAGATACTTAATAATATCTACATACTTAGAGCCATATCATAGCTAAACATATTTGATTTAATTTATTTCAAAAAACTTTTTGGAATTTGTGAAGAGCGAGCTAACCATCTTTTGGGCATGTTTGCCCGTTTTGATTTTCTAATTTTATCCATAAACTTTAAAGGAATAGATAACTCTGATACTAAAATCTATTTTTAGATCATTAGAGAGTCATTCCCATTTCTCTTTAAAATATCCTACCACCATAAAATAACCAAAATTGACAATTTATTAAGTTTATTTTACAAAGTTTAAATTATGTATCCCTCAAACCATATACCTATTGCTTGTATTAAAGTAATTTTGTTGCAAAAGCAATTAATCTAATTCTGTTTTATTGCACCAAATTTCACCGAAATCAGCAAAATATCGTTTTATACTACTAACACATATTACTCGTTTCTAGGCTACCCGTAGAGAACAGATATCAACAAAAGTGAAATAGATAATTCGTCAGATACTTAATACATATTATTTAATACATACATTTAATTGAAATCGGTTAAAATTTAAGGACATAGAAGAAACAATTTTAGAAAAATGGCGGACACTGAGGATAAATTTCCTGAAATTTGGAGAGGTTTAATTAACTGGACCAACTGTGGTTGACGTAGAATTTAAATTGTACGGCCTATAAAGGTTTAAACTTTAGCCTATTTTCAGAGAAGCCTATTGGGGGAAAAATGCGTTGAGTGAGCTCAATTGTTCATTAACATTTCGAAATATTTAAGTTTGATGCACGCGAAATACAAATGACTTATGAGTAAACCTCGGGTGTTTACTTCAATTCTTTACACTTGGGGTTAATGCAACACAAAAATAACGATTTTAGGTTTGGAGTTGAATTTACACCTGCGTTATGCCTACTTACTCGAGTGTAGCACCAACTTTTAAATCATCCATTGTCAAATTAGGCCTAGATTTCAGAAAATCTCTATGTTATTATTAGACACTATTTAACAAAAACGAACTGGAGGTGCATCGTAAGACCGAATCATTATAAGTGCGAATCATCGAAAGAGCAAACTAAACAGAGAATATCCAAAAAACCGAGAAATTTCATCATACGCGCGACTATTATAGGGGACAATCATTATAAACGCGAATGCACAAAATTATGGTTAATCGTAACCGCGATTAATCATAGTAGCGACTTGTCAAAAAAATAAATGCATAAAAGTTCATCATACGAGCAAAGCATTAAGCAGTGAATGTACACATATCTATTTAGTTGGGTAGTGTAAATTATATAAATACAAAGGTAAGTATAAAACGTTTCAATCAAAAGATAATTTACTTTCATGGTGATTCCCTCTAATGATGAAATGGACGTTTTCTGCATTCGCGTCTATGATGCTCGCTCTTAATATTGATTTGATCTTAGGATGATTTGTGCATACGATGGCCTCCCCATCAGACAACTCGTAGACTGCTTAGATGTCTGCTTAGATTTCTTAAATTAACGGTTAATACGATGTGTCAAGACAATATGGTCTTACCTGCATTGAGCATATACCAATGAACCAAAATGAAACAAAACTCGAAAAGAAACATTACATTGGAACAATTCCGGTATCCTGTCTAGGTAGAAGTAAATAATATAATGTGACTAAGCTTTCAGACACTAGACTTAAGTGCTTATTCTTCTATTTGGTTAGCCTTTTAGTACATTATTTAGATATCCTATTCTATGGTTAGGCACCTTTTGTAACATAAATTATGCATACTTTTGACATCTCATCTTTATGCCTACATACATAGAACTGTCTACATATATTAAAGTGAGTAAATTATTAGCCCTCAGTAATTGTAGTACTGTTATTTAAAAAGCAACAATATTGTTTAGTATTAGGAACAAAAATGGTCAATCCCTGTTTCTACCTGATGGGTAACTACGAAAAACATAAAAAAATTGTTAAACGAATATTGTTTAATAGGTATAATGATAATGATTTAGGTATAATCAAACAGTGCTCTTTGATCATAATATAAACACTTAGATGCCAGTGGACGCTATAATAATATAATACAAAGGTACATAATGTTGTTGATGAGGAAATGGTTCTTTTAGTTGATACAACACCTGTTGTCATTCAAAGATTTACGCACTGTTAATTGAATGGCCCACTGGCTTTTTTAAAATTAATTTAAGCTGCTTTGTTTGATTTTGCTAAGTAACAGAACTTCAATTAGTCCAAGATAGCCAGTCCTTTTATGAACATAACTTCTATTAACTCAAGAAGGCTAGTTCTTTGATTTTGCATGCGATTCTCCAGTCCAGAGATAGGTTGGGTGTAGATGTGTTACCGAAGGTATGTTGATCTACCATCAATCAGGATTGCATACTGATGATTGCCGATTCGGTTTTCACCTACTTAAGGTGACGTTGGTCATTCCAGGAAGTTCGGATCGGAGGGACAGATAGACTCAGGATTTTTTCCGTTATGGTAGCACTACCAAACTTTCTCTTATTGTGTTGTCAATAGGGCGCACAGACAGTGTCTTAAATAAGCTTAGACTTGAGGTTATTGCTGATAAAAATGGCGACGTCCGCCCCTTAAGTGTTGGTACTGGTACGACGGCAGATGCAACAAAAGTAGCCCTCAATCGAATATTTTAGTAACAATTGATCTCCTGAAGAGCCAGCATATCCAAATTATTCTAACTGCCCCATTTGTTTTAGTTCTGTAGTTTTGGACAATCATTCCATTGCAGGAAACACGAGATGGTTTTGTCTCAACATCCCCAGCTTTGAAACGATGGAAACTGTTATAGTTGGCTGTGTCGCTGTTATAATCGCTTGTTGAGAACCTGAAGCTTTAAAGTTCTCGGTTGCGACTACAGAGTAATGAACCTTTTAGACTGATCCACAAACGTTGATCGCGCAGCTGTATATCTGCCCTTTATCAAAAATGTATTTAAAAAAATGCGTAAGAGGCTTTTTGCTATCTTATTATATCAATGTCTTATATCTATATCTTATGTATCTATATAATGTAAATGAAACCTGTGTTAAGCTACATCTTGTCACGTGAGCTTCGCGATCTAAAATATCTGGAATATTTTGTATCTCCCTGTTTATAAACAATCTTGCAGTGATTTTTCGCAGTGATTTTTCTAACATCTATGCATTTGACAACTAATAATGTATGCACCAGTGATGTAGCTATTTTGGTTGGGTCCAATCGTCTGTGAAGATGGCCTAGTATGCTGACAAAGTTAGCCGCGCGACATACATAGTTATGGGTTGTCAAAAAAACTATGCATTTTAAACAGATTCATTATTTAACACAAAATGTCCAATAGTTATGACATCATGCTAACATTACAACTAAATAATATCTATCATTTAGTATAACTAGATTGACAATCACAGTTTAGAAAAAATTGACTGTCGCCAAGTACACGACCAGTATGACTAATCCGGACCCGTAAGACTGCATTCTACAGCCCTGCATAAGGAAACTACCTACGTAATGGCTAAAAAAACATGTACAATGCAAATTGATTTTGGGATGATTACTAAATGCGCTTATTTATATAACGTGTAGGTACCATACCAATTCCCCATCTTTTCTACCTAAGTAGGTACCTATGTGGATGTCACCATTGACGTGCAAATGAAATTCTATTTAAGTGTCTATGCCTGTCTCTAGTACATTGAATACCACACAGGCACATCTTATGTATACAACAATAACCATTATTTCTTTGATAGTTTTTTAATTTCCTAATTCTCCTTTTATAATTATAGTGGTTTTAAATATACCATGATACATATGAACAATTAATGAATCTAAATTTATTAAAATGTCAATACCAAAAATATACACTCAGGTAATATAATAGCAGCCCAATCCCTGTTCATTATGTAATGCTACAAACGAGGACTACGTGAATACCAGGACGCTCAACTAGGCTTTCAGTGTTAATTTTACCAAGAGGCTGATTTTCAAA
>JAUYWI010105383.1:0-11251 GCA_034780595.1 Parotoplana pacifica
GCCCGGTCCTTCAATTCTCTATAGGTGTTTGGTTTGAATTCTTCTAACATCCCCTTTCTTGGTTTTCCTCTTCCACGCTTCCCTAGAAATCGACCTGCCAGAATTGCATTCACCATTCCTTCTCCACGTATGATATGTCCAATCCAGTACGTCTTCTTCTGATTATTGTTTCTAACATGCTGACATGTTGAAATAGTTTTCCTCGACATCTGAGACTATACCGATGGTGAATGGTTTTTTCACACTGGAATCAAGAAACCCTTTTCACAAGTTGTAATCAATATTGAGCTCAATAAAAGAAAGGCAACGTTTGAGAAAACCTCTAGCTCCATCTAAAGATCTTCTTTCAAATATTATTTCTATAAATTGAGAAACATCTTTGCATAAAGCAACGGGTCTTCTTATTCGCGCCATTCCATTTTTTGCTCCAGAGAATTCCATATCTCTGTAATTGTGAAGTATTCATCCAGTTGATGGTTTATATCTTTTAATTTTGATTTCCATTTATTTTCAGTCGATAAATAATGGCTCTATTTTTCAGTTTAATGAATATTCAAATTCATATTGCTTTGGATGGTAGACATATTTTGTGCGGTAACTATTGGATTTTTGAGCTTTACTTAAATCTTTATGGTATTATTTCGGATTGTATTCAGTTCTAACTCTCTTCCAGATTTACTATTTGATTTTGATATGCAATACGAAGCTATATATTTTTCAGCATCATTATTCAAACTATTATTAATGTTAGTAGTGAGTTTATTCTTATAATTACAATCATTTTTGCCCCTTGTCACTTCAGAATAGCATTTAGTGCAGCGCTTTATAGCAGGAGTTGGAGATGCATCTGGTTTGTCTTTATTATTTGATGGCCGCCCCACAGATGGTGTCAAATTAGATGAATGGGGTAACGGATTATTATGAATTGTTTGTTTCGCCTTGCTACAAATAAAACATTGACAAGCATACTCAAGGTTTTGTGTAGGTATTCCTTTTCCAGAGTTCAATACGTTGAAATAGTTCTTGATTTGTCTTCATGTCTATCCATGTTATATTTTCCATTCTGCTCCACATTTCTAGAACTTCAATTTTCTTCTTGTCTTTTTCTTGCGATGTCCAGGATTCCGCTCGATATAGTTTATGGATTCTGAAATGATTATTTCAGAACATATGGGTGACTAGGGACATGAGACAACTTTGTAAAATAAATACATGTTTAGTTTTTGATTGGATCTTTAAAGAACGGTTTGTTTTTTAGGAATCAGGTGAAGGCCAAGGTGGTTATGCAAAGGTAATGTCAAAAGAATTTATTGAGGCAGAAATGGCTCTGTTTGCCAAACAAGCGAAGGAGGTCGACATTATCATTACAACTGCACTTATACCTGGCAAACCTGCCCCGAAATTAATTACTAAGGTCAGTATAAGATTTGAATAATAATTGTGCATATTAACACATCCGCTCAAAAGTAAGTACAGACACATTATTTACTAATAAAAGAGTTCATTGGAATGCCTTCATAGTTGACTGGACCCCGCTTTTAGGACAGGAAATTATTCCAAAAGCCACTAGAAATTACCTAGAAAGTTATAATGAGCTATTTTAAATGAAACAGAGCGATTTATTTATGAAGAAATTAGTATTGTTTTTAAAAAAAACAAACACAACATTTTTTACTATTTTTATTTACTTCTTATATTAAGTTAATTATATGTGAAACACTAAGATTAGTTTAATTAGTCTAAGAGTTTCTTTCGATTTAGGCTATTAGAAATAGAAGATATAACAAGAACTTTCAAAATATTGGTGCAATGATCAGAATATGTGATCTATCGGCACTGTATTGTATAGTCGAACTTCTGTGTAGTCTTAAAAATCAACAATTAGGTGGGTGTGTACGCTGTCTATGCTCAAAATTTTAGGGGTCAAATGTTGCGATAAACTTTCCACTTGCATGTGAATTCAAGTGTCGCTCTTAGAATGATCAATATTACTTTTTAAACTATGATTATGTCAACCAAATTGACCTTTGTTAATTAACTTAAGTGTCACTTGAAATTTTACATTATCTTTGTAGACGAATTTATTGCTTTTCATTATGAATCAGAATAAATTAATGTTATTTGATGCATTACAAAAAAATAGCCAAATGATTATTATAACACCATAGAAAAATTGCCTAGCTAGATAAAAGAAATAGTATATGGCTTAATTCTTAACCTGTTGAAATTCTATTTGAATTAACTCTGTTAAAGCTGAAATTAAATATTATATTTTAGCTTTAAATAAAAGTTATTGAATCACATATTTTTTTAATTATGATTTCGCATGTCGTTTCTGTATTGTTGCAGGATAATTATTCTTTTTAGTTGTTTTAAATTAAATTAGTTCATTTTTATTGGTTCGATATTGATCGACATTTTGTAGGCCATGGTGGACTCAATGAAGCCTGGCTCTGTGATCGTGGATATGGCAGCAGAAGCTGGAGGCAATTGTGAGACTACTGTCCCAGGGGAGCTGAGCATCTATAATGACGTGGTGCACATCGGCTACACGGACTTGCCAAGTCGACTGGCTGGACAGAGCTCACAGCTTTATTCGAACAATATTTCTAAGTTGTTACTTTCAATGGGTAGGTTCGTTTCTAGAGTTTCAGGGGAGCGTAGGTTTGTTATAGAGACTTTCAAATGGGCAGACTAAAAAACACAAGAATATCAGCTATAGATCATAGTATCTCAATTAATTTATAAATTTGGTTGAACTGTTTCTGGTCATTTTCGACCAATCTCTCCCCACCACCACCATGGACAGTGGATATTGGACATCATCTGTGTTTCTGTGCCAGAAATTGGTGTTTCTTTATGAATTGGTCGATTGTTTTATTCTTTTAGGTGAAAAGAATCATTTTTATATTGATATGGAGGATGAAGTTGTTCGAGGTTCTATTGTTCTTGAGAAGGTAAGTCTGTATCTAGGACATATCATGCTTTCGTCATTTTGTTGTCTGATATTTACTTATTATTATGAACTGCTATTTATGTTGACTAGTTATTATTTAAACAGCACCATAATATTAGAGATAAAATTGAGACCCTAATTATATCAATATTTTAGGGCGCACTCAAGTGGCCTCCCCCGGCTCCCAAAGCCCAACCCGAGGCTGCACCAGCTGCTAAAAAGCCCACTGCAGCTGTGGTACCAGAGAAGGTCGTTAGTCCTCTGCAGGCTTCGATAAGAGATTCCGTTATGTACAGTACCGGTCTGGGCAGTCTTCTGGGATTGGGTGTTATTTCTCCTAATCCTGCTTTTACCACGATGATTACCACTCTGTCATTGTCTGGCATTGTTGGTGAGTCATTGATTTTGTAGATTTTGCACATCGTTTGTTTCTAGCCAATGGTTACTAAGTAGGACTATTAAGCTAGAATGAAATTTTACTATTTTTATTTTATTGATTATTAATATCTTTGTACCTTTTGATTTTATGAAATTTTATTTTAAATAATATTGAGAAAGTTATCTATTTGGATTAAATTATTTACATGACAAGTACTTACCTAAACTATGTAAACCTTTTGGAGGATTGTGACAAAAGGAATTATTAATTGTGGCAGAATTGACAGTATTAACAGAATTATAAGGAAAGTATTATGAGAAGATTTGATAAATTCAGAATTATTATTAATCTGGAATCTGGAATATTAGATATAGCATCATGAATGGATAAATTAGCACCAATATCAAAATTGGCAGAATCTAAAGGATTAGTAATAGTACTAGGGATGGGTTTTGAAGTATAATTGGCTAAATTAAAATTGATACTAAATTCATATAAATCAGAATTATTAATAATATATTTTGCAATAATATCTTTATATGTATTACAAAACATACTTAATTTTCTTAATAGAAATTTAGTATTATAACTTCTAGTGTAAAGTAACTTGTAACGAAAAGCAACATTTTTATGAGACACAAATATCAGCATATCTAATGAGTTGGCTGTAGAGGCAATTATATTCAATAACAGAATGAAAATTACTATAAAAAATGGCATGTTTACAACTTCAAAAGTAAAAAAATCATCTACTTCATGGTCTATTTTAGTATGAAATTGATAACATCAACATCAAGAAATGTATCTCTTAATCCACTACTTTTACTTTGTTCAAGAATTATGTAGAATGAAATCTTTACTGCAGCAAACAGACAAATTAAAATCTGTTAAGCCTATGACAGTACTAACATCATAGAAATGAATATAATCCAACTATATGGCTTCAACATATAAACAGCATCTTTTCAAGATCAAATCAAAACTACGTAATCATGTGCATCTTGTTCTACACCCAAGCTGAAAAATTGACAATGTTAGGAGTGGCAATATCGTCAAATTATCTGGAATTATTAGAACGTTTCAGTGTCAAAGAAGGATTCAATTTAGATAAATTAGAAATATATACAAATTCTCTCTAGGATAAGTACAGATCAGCAATAAGTGGACCAAATTTAACAAAAGCGTTGTAAAGAATAAAATCAAGAGCAGCACACAGGTCAGTGCGGGTGAAGTAAGAATAATTCTTAGGTGGAATTGTTGGTGAATAAAAATCTTTAGATTGACAGCATCTAATTTTAAATGTTAAAGCTTAATTATCAAGAGCATAGATATCTATTTTCATGCTAGATGCATTTTTTCATACTTGCGTTTTTTGTGACACAGCTGACAAGCTGATATTTTATTATTTTTGCCCAGATTCTTCATAAATGAATCTCATTTTTGTTTAGTATCATTAACACTGATTACTGAAATAACCTAGATGTCTAAAATTATTTTAATTTGGATATTTCTTTGAGATCACTCTTCCGTTTTAGGTTATCATACCGTATGGGGCGTCACTCCTGCTCTTCATTCGCCTCTAATGTCAGTCACCAATGCAATCTCGGGCATCACGGCAGCAGGAGGCCTTTTGCTCATGGGCGGTGGTCTCTATCCATCCACAACACCTCAGACTTTGGCTGCTGTTGCCGCCCTGATATCCAGCATCAATATCGGTGGTGGTTTTGTTGTAACCCAGCGTATGTTGGACATGTTCCGAAGGCCTAGTAAGTGTCATTCCATTATCGCTCCATGTGGCTAAAAGAAAGTTTATTATTTGAAGTACGCCTAATATTTTGTTTGATAGCTCATGATTTCTTTGGATTCTTCTCTTTTGTAGTAATTATTGTTTTATTGCAATAATTTATTTCTTGAGATGTTACTAATTAGAACATTTAGATTTCTTTCTGAAGTATGACGTAGGTTTCTGATTTATGCTAACTAACTGTCTGTCTAGGTGGCAGGCTGCAGTAGTGTGTATTGGTAAGCCAAATGGAATGACTGTTAAAGAGTTCAGGCATTAGTTTATTCCATAGATTGTTAATCCTGCATATGTAGTGCAGTTGACCCTAATTGAATAAATAAATGTTATATTGATCGCCTATTCCCTAGTAAGTAGTATACTATCTTAACTGACTAAATGTTTACATATTTTGAGAATGATTTTATTTCTATAATAATTTTTAAATTATATCTTTACCATTTTTGAACACCGGCCAGGACGTCTATTATGGCATTCTCAGATTCGCCAAGGACATTCTATCTCGTGAGTGAAGTTGGGAATGCTATTGCGTACATAATATCTATTAGTACATAGACAAGATTTATTTTAAATAAAAGTGAACATTGCTTACAATCTAGAACCTAACATTTAACTTTTATCGAATGTCATAATAAATTTGCTAGCTGATTTGTATGCTACAAATTATGGCATTTTTGGGAAAGATGTCACTGATTATTTCGGTTCTTTTTCCAGCCTAAGTTTTAAATTTAAAATAAACAATGCAATAATGACATCACTAAAAGATTTTAAAAAATAGCGTAGTGCATAATATTTGAAGAATTTTAAATTAGCAGAAAACTACCATTAAACGGCCAATTTAGTTTAATTTTATCAATAATATTGATTTTAAAGAGTCTGTGCACTGAATCAACCTATCGTTTTTTTTTAATCCACAGACTATAACATCAATATTATTGATTAAGCATTGCTAAAGTTTTACGTACTTTGTTGATAGTTTCAAGATGTTGATTACTATATTTAGTTATTTCTGTATAACACATCTCAGGTTTTTTTATTGTAGAATTTGAATAACAAAACAGAACTTGTTTAAAATATTAGACAACCAATTTATATTAAAAAAAATTTGGAACCAAGCTATGTAAAATAAGTTTGATTTGTGCTTTAAACGAATTTATACTTAGTCAAGGTTTTAGTCGTTTGGCACTAAAATTTACTAAACCAACTGTTCTCACTCCTGTCTGATGTACATGTTTCATTGATTGTTTTGATACAATAGCTGACCCTCCCGAGTACAGGTATCTCTATGGAATACCCGCGGCCACCTTTGCTGCTGGTTATGGCTTGGCTGCATACAACGGCTATCCAGATATTCACCAGGCAGCCTACCTAGCAGCCTCACTTTGCTGTGTGGGCGCCTTGACCGGTCTTAGTTCGCAATCTACCAGCAGAGTGGGTAAGTTCATCGATTGCCCAGCAAACTCTATTGCTTTAATTTGAGCTAATGTGGTAATAATTTAATTTTACTTTTTTGTCATTATTGATTTTAGGTAACGCCATGGGTATGATTGGTGTCGGTGGCGGTATTATGGCCACTTTAGGAATGATTAAACCCGATGCCGAACTTATGACGCAAATGGGAGTATGTCTGGGGTCTGGTGGACTTATCGGAGGTGTCATGGCAAAGAGATTGGAGGTGACAGATTTACCACAAATGGTTGCTCTGTTTCACAGGTTTGTATTATTTAATCTATGAAAGTACTAATAAGTAGTAAGTAGAAGGAATAACATTAAATTTCATCATTTGTATATTTTGAATAAACTTTTTTTTAATTGATTCTTTTAATTTTTCGCGAAAATGAAGAAATGTTGACAATTTATGCATTATTATACCCGTAGCTCTAAGATTACCTCTCCTTCTACTTGCAGTTTGGTCGGGGCTGCAGCAATGCTAACTTGCGTCGCCAATTATATGGTAGAGCAGCCTCATCTATTTAGCAATCCTGCCGGTGATGTCCTGAAAACGGTTGCTTTCCTGGGTACTTTCATTGGTGGAGTCACTTTTACCGGATCTCTTGTTGCTTTTGGCAAATTGCAAGGTAAGTGCGAGAACAAAAGTACCTAGCATGTGAAATAGTAAAAATAATTTTTGACAAAATACTTATTTTAAAAAGATGTATTTTGTAAATGTCGCAAAATTGTTAAGTTGACTTTATATGAAAATGTTTTAACTTTATAATTAAACTACAATTTTGAGATGCCCATTTCAATTTTGAATTCCTATCTTTCGAAGTTGCACATTTAATTATAAAGTACTTTATAATTGGGTCAATAATTGATATTGTCTAAAACGGTATCGCAATGATTTTATTATTAGACTCTAGCAACTATGTTATCTATTATTTTGGTAGGCCTCCTTAAATCCGATCCTCTGCTCCTTCCTGGACGCAATTTATTGAACAGTGGTATGATGGCTGGAAATATTGCTGCCATGGTTGCATTTGTCGGCACTAACGATCGTATGATGGGTCTCAGTATGCTTGGAGTTACTGGAGCATTGTCGTCGGCTATGGGCGTCACATTGACAGCTGCTATTGGAGGTGATGTATTATATTGTTTTGACCACAGACGGATTTAGAGTCCATATTATATAAATTGTCTAATTCTGAAGGTTAGTTTAAATCTATTGCATGAATTTTATACATACGAGGATTAAACATCGAATCTGAATCTGTCGGGACTTTGTTACTTTGCCTTTACGTCTAAAGACTAAAACTAGGCTTTGTATCATTTCTCTTTGTAGTTTTGACAACTCATACTGACAATAATTCCTTTATTGACAGGTTGCCGTTAATAAATTCGACCATTTTATTTTATTTGTTGCCTATCTAGGCGCCGACATGCCTGTTGTGATCACCGTATTGAACAGCTACTCTGGTTGGGCACTCTGTGCTGAAGGCTTTATGATGGATAACAACCTAATGACAATTGTGGGCGCTTTGATTGGGTCGAGCGGTGCCATTCTCTCCTACATCATGTGCAAGGCTATGAACCGCTCCCTGCCCAATGTCATCTTGGGTGGCTACGGAACCAGCTCCTATGCGTGTGGAAAGGCGATGGAAATCACAGGTGAGAGAGCATCGAATTGGTTATTGTGGCATCAGCATTCATGTTTTACTCACATGATTATTTTATTAGTAAAACATTTTCTCTATACATGGAGCTATTTGGAAATATATTTTGTTTATTGTTGGCTATTTGAAAAACATTTTTGGTTTTATGGTTTAAGATAAATTAGGCATCATTGTCCATATTTCGATTGAAAGATGATCATGTGCAAGATTAACTAATTAAATGTGAACCTGTCTGTATACTTGGTACTCATTTTGGAGGGAGAACTGAATTTTGAAGATAAAATTATTACAGGTAGGTAACTTCTCCAGGCCATTTTGATAAATATTGAAAGTATCAATGTCATAGTAGGTATTTTACTACACCAGTAGACAGTATATTCGTGTTATCCATTCCTTCACAGTATCTCCAATGATGTATAATCACATTTTCAGTAACAGTCTTTTAATGGATATTAGGCGTTCCTTTTGGGATTGCCCCTACATGGGATCTTCTCTCAAATTGTGAACAAGAGAGCCTGCTGCCCGCCCTCCAACATACCCACTAGACCCTGCAGATGTAGTTACGACAGCGACACTCTTAGATTGTACCTTCTTTTGGCTTAACGGGTAATTGTCAGTGAAAACAAAACTCCAGTTGTGTTTAGTTTAACCGTGCTCTTTCAAGCCGATACTATCTTGCACCTGGCAAAGGGTTCGCCAGTTCTATCAGTGATACTACTCTCGCCCATTTCTTTATCTGTTCCAATGTCTTGGTCGGTATTCTCATCTCTGTTTTTCATAATCAGTTTGCTTTTGCACTTTCAGATGAGGGTGGCACGTATTCATAATATGTCGTTTAAGCAACCCTCTGTTTTACAGCTCTTAAAACAATTATTGGTAACTACTGCCTGTCGTAAAATGGTCATTTCTGATGTGCTTAAGCATATTCTTCGTCTTGGTGAACTCTGGCATTTCGCATACCACAACCTTTTTTCGATAAGAAAGCGTGTGGCTACCGTCCCTGCATCAATCTGTTTCTGAGCGTTCTTAGTTTCTTCCTTCAGTTTCCCCTTGCCTTCGTAAATGTCGCCAACAATGTGCCACCCAAAAGGATTTGGGAATCCTCTTCAAGTCGAGTTATCCATTGTTGCTTTGCTCTAGCACCAATGCCCTTTCTTTCCCCTGTTAGATAGGTAGGCAGCAAAGAGCATACTTGGACAACTGTCGCTTCCGATAAATTTCAGAAAACTCAGTCTTCTCCCAACTTGTCCCAGTCTTTATGCCATCCAACCTTGTTTTGCCTATACATTTTAATCTGCACCACGGATATGTATTTTTTGTAACCATTTTATTTCTGACTTAGGTAAATGTTGCTAGATTAAAGTTTATTTTATGTTTTAAACAGTTTCTTGGATGACTATTAAATAGGCTTAAATGTACTTTTATTTCTCAAGGACAGATTTCAGATGGTTTTACGCTATGAAATAATTTTATGATGTGTATTATAAATGCATGCCTTTATTCAAAAGGAAAAATTCTGAGGATTAGCAGCTCTTATAGTTTATTTACAAACCGCATGTTTATTCATGTTAAACGTTCAATAAATAGAATTTATTATTCATTTAACCATTCTATCGTCTAAATGAATATTGTTTTTCCATCGATGTCCTTATTTTATTCATCATTTCGCGCAAACATTTTCGAAGCCCTATTTAACTGAAAGACCGTAACATCGAGAATGCTAAAAAGAGGCACAAATTATAGAAGACCCTTTAAACTGCTCTGAAACGTTTTGAATTTTGGCGAAACCTACATTTTACAGAAATCCAGGAAAACCAGCAAACTTTGTTCGGTAAAGTTGGACAGAAAACGGTCAAGAGGACACTTTCTAATAATTGTACAAGATTCGCGCTGCGGCTGCTCCACCAAATTCGACTACGGCACATCACATCTAATAAAAGAATAAATTTAAAAATAGGTGCAGTGAAACTTCCTTTATGAAACGTTTAAAGTTTCAGCTTCGATTGTCACTTTTGGATTTGTTTGAATATTTTCCTAAAGAATCCGCAGTTGGTATAGCTTTCATATCCCTAAATAGAGGATGACGTTTGCTACCAAAATTAGTGTGTATGGTATTTGTTTGGCTGGCACAAGACAACCAAAAATTTGGATTTTGTACCTGGGTGACTAGGACCGACCCACCACAGGCAAAATTTTATACATTTTTGGATTTGAGTGCTAGGGACATCAGAAACAAGGTTCATAGAATTTGGTGTAAGATAACAGTGACAAAACAAAATCACAAAATTCTATTTTTTAGAACTATTTTTCAATTTAAGCCATAATCTATTGTACATTTGACATGAGACGTTGAATTTGCTTTCCAGTGCCTCAATCAGTTTACATTGAATTACTTTACATAACCCACAACTTCTGAAAAAACGGATTTTGGACATGGGTACTGAGGATTTTAGCGCTTCCAAACTGTGCGAGAATGCGCGAGTTTATTTAAATTCCAATATTGAATGAATTTCTCTTACCAATATTAATAATAGTTGTTCCTAATTTTATATCTTATAACAACCACAATTATGATATTTTTGGTATTATTTGTCATGTTGGTATAAATGTAATGATTCCATCATCACTAAAGTTGTTTTTGATCTTATTTGGCCTTTTACTTTTGAATAATGACTACATTATGGGAAGAGTGACGGTTGTGTACGCATAAAACTGATTAAAACTCACCGCTGAGGGTCCTAAGTCCCGCACCATTTTTCTTTTCATTGTTTTGCATTTTTACTATTTTACATTTTTCATTTCTGACCGGATTGTTTCATGGATTTTGATTTTTGGATTTCGGATATACTAGATGGTACTTCCAATCACCGAGCTTGACTGGTTATCTTATCATGCTTCAGCTTGGATGTAGAACAAGATACACATGATTACATAGTTTTGATTTGATCTTGAAGGTATGTTGTTTTTATGTTGAAGCAGCCATATATATATTTTTACACATC
>JAUYWI010105394.1:0-11250 GCA_034780595.1 Parotoplana pacifica
CTTACCAAATTGAACTCAGCCTTAAGAATGACTAATTCAATGTTGGGGTGATTTTTAAAATCACCCTTGGTTATCTATGGGTTAAGGAACATAAAAAAAATTATTATTAGAGCTAATAAAAATATATATGTTAGAGAAGTAAAAAAACATGCTTAATTAGTTATGCTTTTATCAAATTCAAACTGCTTCATGAAAAGCAATCATTATTATATTGAAGTTTGAATTAAGATATTTTATTAACTTTGTATGCTCTAATTTTGATCGCTAGTATGTAATCAAAACATAGAACGAAACAAAAATAATAACAAAAAAAACAAAACAAGCACAAACAATTAATAATTTTAATAATCAATTAAACATGGATTGAGCGCCACACAAAAATGTATAAATATAAATACACATTTACCAAAAAACTACAAATAACAAAGCACAAGTATTCTTTTTAAATTAGGGAATGTAATTACAATATATCACAATAGTTATTAATCATTGAAATACACTACCATCAAATACAAAGTGTCATTGGCGAGAATATGATATACAAACTAAGGCCATCTGACTCTGTAACACTTATTTTATTTAATCACACAAAGAGAATCTTTATAACAAATACCTACACAAACAACAGTGTAAAATGTCCTTTTTAGACTTACTTAATGATAACTTTAAAAGATTAGGCAAGAATATCTTTAATGAAACAATTACCTATTTGCTCAAGTCTTTATTTACAATTACATACCTGATTATGAACGAAATGCGTACAAGTAACAACATTAATAACACATATTTGAATAACCGTTAGCTTATTATCACAGAGTATGAGATATTACGGTAGCTATGGTACATTTATTATGGGGGTACGACCCCCTAACATATTCTCAAATTGCATGAATCTATTTGAATGAAATTCTCTTGCGGATCTTTTGATTACATTTTTAGTTTCACCCTGCTAAGGTGCCCGAACGGCCCTCTGGAAAAAATGAAGTTTGGTCAAAATAGGCAAAATGCACTTCTTACAAAAATTTCAATCCTGAAGTAAAAAAAAATGATTAAATTGATTAATATGTATTGGTATCATTTTTTGACTTTAGAATTGAAATTTTTGTAAGAAGTGCATTTTCACTATTTTGACCAAACTTCGTTTTTTTCAAGAGGGCTGTCATTATTTAAATATATACATATTATTTCGGCTTATCAAAATATTCTTTTGTGACCAGGTTGCAATCTGAAAGCCAAAATGATTTTCTACATTCTTCTACATATCCACATTAGAAATGCGTCGATTTTCTTCTTATCGCTTACATGTAGTGTCCACGTCTCAGAACTATAGAAGTATGCTCCAGGTTAGTGTCTTCCCTATTTTCTTCTTTGTTTCTACTTTCAGACTCTTGATTAGAAGTGCTCTTCTGTTTGGTCCCATTAGATGGGGTCGGCGGCCTGAATTCTCCTTCTCAAAGGACCACTGTCCTGCTTCACGGAGCCCTCGATCTTTCATGTCTTTCTCCACTTGTCTCCATTTTATCATCGGTCTGCCTCTACATCTTGTTCTTTCTACCTCGCTGTTCAGTACCTTCTTCACAGGATTAATCTCGTCCATACCACCCTAACCTGCTCTCTCTGACTTTCTGTATATTATTTTACTAATTTTCAGTTTTTTCTAATTTCTTCACTCTGTATTCTATCATATAGCGTCACACCCACAATCCTTCTTAGCATTCTTATTCAGTTGTCTCCATAATTTTCTCTTCCTTTCTCCCTATTCACCAGCATTCTGCTCCATAAAGATGAATTACTGGTCTTATGACTGTTTTGTACATCTTTAGTTTCAACTATCTTGGTATTTTTCTATCGTAAATGTTGCAGATTTGTTTTCACTTAGTCCACCATGCTGTAATTCTCACTCTGACAGTATGTTCTGATCTTCCTTTTGCTTCGATTGTGGCACCAAGGTACTTAAATTTTCTAACGTGTGTCAAGATTTTTTCCTTCTCTGTCCTTAATGTTTACTGTCTTTTCATTAACCCTGAGGCCTCTTTTTTACATTCCTCTCTGCCAATCTAGCTAGTTGCTTTGAAGATCTTCTTCTGATGTTGCAATAACAGCTAAATCATCAGTAAAACGTATTTCCCATGGTAGACCTCTCTTATATTCTGAAATAACCACATCCAGCACCACTACAAACAAGAATGGGCTTACACCAGATCCTTGATGCAGCCATACTCTAATAGGGAAATGTATTGGGTCAATTTGGATCATGTTCTCACCTTCTTTCGTACCGTTTGTCATACCAATCTTTTAACACAGCCTCCCTGGCCTTAGCAACTGCTCCTTTTAGCTTATTTGTACTCTTCTTTACTTTTGTCCCTTCCATCTCTCTGTCAGATTTTAAAAACTAGTTTCTTCTTTAGAATTTCCTGTAGTTCCTCTTTCCACAACCATGTCTCTTTGTGCTGGTTTTGGCTCCCTTACTAGTTCCACAGGTCTCTATGGCAGCCTCTAGTATTGCCTTTGTGTCTTCCCAACAGCTCTCTATTATTTCAATATACCCTATGTACTTTTCCTCCACTTTGTTTTTATATTCATTCACTTTCTCGCCTTTCAGTTTCCAAATCCTAATTTTAATTTTCCTGACCTGCGTCCTGGGTCCTTCTTTCTTTAATCTATGTATGCCATAAAGTAGTCGATGTTGGGCAACAAATTCTTCCCCCGCTATCACCTTGCAGTTTCTAAACCATTTCAGATCTTCTCTTCTAGTTATAATGAAATCGATGAAATCCATGCTCCCTAAGAAGCGCTCACTTTCTCTATTCCTTTTCCACCATGGGTGCGTTCAAAATCTCCAGCTTCTCTTTCTACATGGTCATATGATAAGTTTCTCATCCCCACTTATGTTAAGAACCAATTCTTCAAACAAACTCTTACATAAATCTGTCCTTCTCCTCTGTAGGCTCTTCTCTCTGTGGTGCATACGTTGATATGATATTGTAAACATTTCCTTCCAGCAACAGCTTGATTTTCGTAAGTCTGTCAGATATTCTATCTACCTCCATGACACTTTCTGTTGTATTTGGGCTTAGAATAATCCCCACTCCATTTATTCTATTGCTTCTTCCGCTATAGAAAATTTTGTAGCCATAACCCAGTTCTTTGGTACTGTTTCCTGTAGACATATTTCAATCTTGTCTTTGACAGACTGCTACTAACTCTCTCCCTTTACCTGTCATGGAGCCAAGTCTAATTTCCATAACTGCGGCGGTCGTAGTATCCACGGTACCCCGTGCTTATTTCTCGTACCATCCGGGGTGGGGTGGGGTGGGGGTTCTGGCATACGTCACTTCCGGGTGACACCCGTATTTCCATTTTTGTAAATGCTGTCTTTGCCATTGCTATTGTAGTTATAATTTCTTAACTTGTTCTACTTGTTGGCCATTCTCGGTATTCTCATTACCTTTAACTCGCCACCTATCTTAATGCCTTCACTGACGTTGTCAAATGTTTCATTCATGCGTTCGGTATAGGTTGACAATATGTAGTAGTGTTGATGACTGACATCCGAGTCTTACTACTTGTCCTATCTCCGCTGGATCTGATTTGTAATTTGTAATTTTTTCGTTTGCCGTTTGATTAATTTAGAGGTCTTGAATGAGTCTTGGGTCTTTCCAGTCACAATATAAACCTGTACCCAAAATATCTGATAAGTTAAAATAACTGAACGTACAAAAGCTGCGCTGTTTGATTTTTTAAAATAAGCAACCTAACCAAAATTTGATTGTGTACTTCGGCATAATCGCCACAAGTAAATGTTGTAAATAGTTTTTCTTTTTTATAAAAAAATCATTTTGAAAAATAGAATAGCAATTATGCACCAGATTAGACACTACAAATAGACAGCCACCATTATTCAAGATACAACTGGGCCGTTTCTCTTGAATACAAATTTTAAATTGCAAATAAAAATATTATAAAAAATAAAACGAGCCAATCATATCACTACTATGTAGATTCGCTGTGCGCTGATATACTGTTTGAGCAATCAGCTGTCTGCTATGGCCATTTAATATTACTGTGTAAGTATTTTGCCCCTAATTAAACACTAAAGAACCGATACATTTCTTACACTTGGTTAGAGACTTATTATGTAAATCGATTTAATCACATTGTAGGTTGTGCCTTTGTTTAATATACATATGTAGTTATCTAATTAACTGCTAACATTTTGTTATTTTAACCACCAAATTCATGCAGTCGAACAAAAAACGAAAGTTGGATTTATTCTCATATGAATTTAAAAAAATCCAGTAATTGACTAGCAGTAACTAGGTATGTATTTATTGACCTTCTCATAACTGAATGAGAAATCAAAGAAAACTAAACAAACTATATAATTAATACATGTAGAATGCTGTTTTTTAATACAATATGGTATTGCCAATAAACTTATAGCCATCCCGTAGGCATATAAAAATTAAATTCTATATCAATATTAGCCATTATACAATGTATATGGAACAGTTACTTTCTTAACACTTCCAAAATTATCCACTCTGCTGTATATACCATCAGGCACTTACATATAAATTTGGTTGTAAAAAGATGTACCTAAACCTAGGTATTTTATTAATGCATAATTATTACATCGCTCCTTCCATTGTATTTAAGACAATAAGAATCCAATTGATGTATTGGAGGAAGAGAGATCAAACAAGTCCATAGACGAGGCTTCTTGTAGAAATAGTCCGTAGACGACTATAACATCTATATATAATATATTCAGCATTGGGAAAAGGCGAGAAAGAGGGGTAAAAATAAAAGATGAGGATATACTATATTTTTAAATAACCGAATCCACTCCCGATATCATTACCACACAGAAGCTGTCATAGATTTAAAAAAAGATTAGATGCGACTTCTATAAGGACTTTCCAGGCCTATTATGTGAAGAAAGAAAAGGGTGTAGCCTGCATTTTGTTTCCATGCAGCAGTAGTCTATCCAGAAATGCTCTTTGTAGAGAATGCATGTACAAGTGTTAAACACTGAAAAGTTGGCATTAAAGCATGACACATTTGATCACAAGAATGCAGTTGTCCAATGAAAGCATTGTTTTACTTTGGAAGAAAAGGGTCTTGATATTCAGAATGTCAGAATTAAGATGGCGCGTCAAAATGGTCTGGTTATACGAATGGGTGTGCTAGAAAATTCTAGAAATCAATACTTCCACTGTTGTAGTAATGTTCGCAATTTGGTTTAGGTAAAATCTTCAAGCGTACCTGATATTCTCCATGATGGAAAATTTGAAATCATATTTTATAACGATTCTCCAAAACGGTAATTGTTAGTGCACTTAAAATTACTCTAGTCTTTCGAATTACATTTTTGTATTTTATGTCATAACCTTGGAATAAGAATTAACAGTAGGTTTATTACTCAAGTATTCTACATTATATTCTATATTGTTTCAGAAAAGTGAACTCGAAGCTATCAATTGAAGAGCTCAATACAACCAAAGAAGAAAAGATTAAGACCAGATGGGTTGAACGACATAAAGTTTTCGAATATATGTACGAGGCTATAGTAAACAGTCTATAGTCGATGAACAGTTCTGAAAAGTTGCCGAATGTGGTACATGAAAACGATCACTAATGCAGCAGGATTGTAGAATACAATTACTAGTATCTCATTCCTCATTTCCTTAATTCCTTATTGATGATATTTACACATGAATTTTGGTGAAATTTGGTAAAGAATAGGAATTTCATTAACTGGCTCATTTCACACAATGACTTTTATATCTACCCTATTGTATACTACACAACATGGTAAAGGTGTTACTTTCAATCTTTTATAAGTGAAAATGATTTATAGCATTTTAAATTAGAAATTTTTATGAAAATTAATAATAATTTTTGGTTCTCGATGAACTATGAAAGTTATTCTATAAATATGGTAGTAACTAATTAGTTTTCCTGTTTATTCAATGTTTATGCTATGATAATAATATTTTAACTTTAAAAAGTTGTATCATTAAGACATTCAAAATTATGAACAATGAAAGACAACAACTTTTGCAGTTGGGACGGTAACTTTTTTAGTGGAAATATACATTTTCTTACAAATGTAATATTTTAAAATACTGATCATTTGATTAAAACATATTGTGACAATATAAAAGTTTAAAAAAATATTTTTGTAATGTCGCAACAAATCAATTAATGACCATAGAGATCACAATAAATGGAAAACACATCTTACAGTCAGGAATAGGTAACATCTCATCACCAGGTATGGCAACAAGGAATGAAGGTTGGTGATACCTTATAGCTATACCTATAATAAATGGCCAGAGATCGCAACGTGTTTTCTTTGTGAAGTTGTTGAGGCAGATAATGAAATATTTTGTGTTCAATTTTAACCACCCGGATTTTTACAATTTAACTTTTTTGAAACTAATAATTCATCATCATGAGTAAAATGAAGCACCATTTGTGCCGAAGAAATGATCTCGAGTGACATATTGAACATGATGATTTAATGTAATTGATTTTTTTTAAATTTTAGCTGTTATCATGATTTCCCTCGATTTACACTTTAATTATATATATAATATAGTCAATAATAATAAAAACAAAGACATTTCCAAAAAATGGACATAGACCATATAATATAGACGTCACTCTTTTAATACGCAAGTAGAAGGATGGGGTTTATAGAAGCCGACCTGCTTAAATATGTATAAGAGAAGACTTACTTATATTTTCGAAAAATTAATTCTTATTATTTGTAAAATAGCCAGCTGACCACATTGATAGACCTTTTAGAAATACATATATGTAACTCAACAAAATATATTAAGAATATATTTGGATTTCAAAATTTCTTTTATAATGTAGTCACTTCATTACATTTTAGACTTCCTACTTCACCTTTTTGTATTTCTAATGTGTTTAGAGGTAAGCATTGTTTAAATGATATGACAAGCCACCTACCGTTTATTTTGTCCGATAAAACATTTCAAATGGATCTTTGTTGGTTATTTATTTAAATCATTATTTCAAATTTAAATAAAAAATTATGCAAGGAACCTGTCATTGGCACAGAAAACTTCAGAATATGAAAAAGAGAACTAATCATTACTAAATTAAAGATGTAACACGAGGCTATCAAAATCTAGGATATCAGGTAAAACATATATAGTGGAGGCAAAGATAAAGCCTCTATCTTTGTACCCCGTCTAAAACCTTTACTGTATATAAAATAACTTATCTTCAAACAAGGAAATAATTTAGCAGTTCCACAGAAATCGAATAGTTAGTCATTTTTGGAACATACACCCCTGGACAAAATGAACGCATCATCACTATATTTTAATGTAATATTTTTATTATTTATATTTGTATTTCAGTTTTGTTTTTAATAGGTTCCGGGAGGCTAGGGCATTCATTCAGGTAATAATTAAATGGTTTAGGTAATGTACTATAGCTTCCATCAATTAAAAATATTGATGATGCGTTTATTTTGTCCAGGGGTGTATGTAGCAAAATATTACTTTAACTTAAACAAAGTACTCTGAATTGCCGTTATTTAAGTCTGACAAAATAAGCAAAATTAGCAAACAGAATAAACCATTAATGAATAAAATCCGATTTCAATGATGTGTCCTAAATTATGTACTTCATTCTATGTATGAAATATTTTATTATTAATCAAAGAATTATGTAATATCAAAAACTAAATTTTATGGAATTATTTCCTTGCTTTTTGTTTTATCATCTGAATCAGGCAACAAAGATCGCACTGGAAACATAAGCACTCTAGATCTCATATAGGATAGATTGGGCAAACGTTTAACAAGTTCCTTTATTTGTTCATCTTCTACCAAGTCAACATCCTCAGTTGGAGCTTGACTAATGGGTTGTTGGTTAAGTATACGTTGAAGAGCCAATGAAGATTCAGGAGCCAAACTAGGGGGAAATGATGATCCTTTGCTCAAAAATTCTTTTTCTAAGTCTACAAAATATAAAAGTTAAATTCAAAATTAAAGTAAAAAATTGAAAACTACCAATATTATCTAAATTAATCTAGAATGAAAAGATTCGAAAAAAGAATGTAATTTATGCTCATTAAATTATACTGAGAAATTACTAAAGTACGCAACATATTGATAATGCAAAATGTATACATCACACTGACAGCAAACAATACTCAAAATACGAATACATAGTTTAAAATACTCAGTTTCTATAGACAAGACAATAAGTTGAAGACAATTATAAAATTTAAAAAACTGATGTCTTTAGAACCACTTATTATCTGAAAAGTTTAATGCTTCATGGAATATCAATACGTGACTACAATCATCTTCAAGTTGCAATTCATTGTTAATATTAAAGATGGCATCTCCTTCATAAATTGACTCAAAAGCACCTGAGTCACACAAGTATCCCTGACTTACAATTTTACACTAATATTGGTTCTCGCTTTCCACAAACAATATACGAGGGGGTTTCAAAAAGTTTCCGGACTAATAGAAATTTTTGTGTGTTAAAATATAATTTATTTCAAAAATGTATTTTAGTCTATGGATGTTGTTGTTGGTATTAAACATTGAGATTATTGTAGGTGCATAGAAATTTACGATTCCAAAAGCAATCGACTAAATATACAGTTTATAATCAGTCAGTTTGAATAATGGAATTGAAGCGTGAACTTATCGTGCAATGATATATTATGATTATAAGTCTGGTTTAAGTGCTTCAGATAGCTTAAACCGTCTGTCAATAGCCTTCACAGGTAGTGCTCCTTCTCGTACGACTGTGTACGAATGGTATTCTGAATTCCGTCAAGGTCATCAGTTTCTCAAAGATTCTGCAAGGATTGGATGTCCTACAGAGGCTACAAATGAAGAAAATGTGGAAGCAATTCGAGGGATATTGTCTGTTGATACATGTGTCACACTTGAATATCTAAGTGAGCTGCTAAGCATCTCTACTGGAAGTGTTTACAACATTTTGCATGAGAAACTGAAAATGACAAGGGTTTGCACTCATTGGGTGCCTCATATCTTAACTCAAGATCAAAAGAATCGGCAAGTTGCATGGTGTGAGGAAATGCTTTTTCACTATCAGAATGGTGAATCACATCAAGTAAAGAACTTGGTAACTGGAGATGAGACTTGGGTTTATTGTTATGATCCAGAGTCTAAGCAACAATCATCTCAATGGACCATTAAAGGGCAAACTACTCCAAACAAGGCATAAAAAGTCACAGTGTTAAGAAGAAGATGGTCACTACATTTTTAATGATACATGGACATGTTTCAACTATTCCTTTGGACATCAAATTGGTACATCATGGAATGCTTTCCATAGGTTATTGGTGACACTAGACCACTTTTATCTCAAAGGGGTCGACTTTTACTTCATCAAGATAATGCTCCTCCACACCCAGCCCATCAGACAGTTGATTTTACTACCAAAAGAGATGTTGATCTTGTTGGATATCCACCATATAGTCCTGACTTGGCTCCCTGTCATTTCTTCTTGTTTCCCCATGTGAAAGCAAAACTCTACATGGTTACAGGATTCTAACTTTTCTTCATGGTTAGCTACAGATGCTGAAGTGTATACTGTCAGCTGTAAAATCTGTTCCAAAACCTTTTGATTGCTACAATGGGACTATCAGCTCTTAGATATCAGAGCACTTTTGCTAAAGATTTAAAAGCAGAAAAAACTGTTAAACAACAATCTACATTATCAGGAATGGTCTTCAAATCAAATGCTGAATTGCCATCAACCAGTGCTTCAGAAACATCTCCAAAAAATTGTATAGGATTATGCAATGAAAGCCAAAGCTATCTAGGCATTGAATATGGTGATAAACCATCTTTCTTATCAATCCTGTAAAAACCTGAAATTTGTTGAGAAAGAGTTCCATGAAACTTGGTGATAATAATCAATGTTAAAGACATTTTCATGCAGTTGAAGGATACTAATATTGGATATTCTGGTCAAATTTGTTTTCTGAACAATTAAATCAGCAGTCTATAGAGAATGCAATTGCAACAGGAATGTCACATGTTTTTGCAAAGTATGGTTCCACCAAAATTGCTTGAGAAAAGTTCAACTCAGTATGTTGTTGTTCAGCACTCCAGTTGTCTCTCTCCAAAGGGTTGTATAATAACACACAAAAAATACTTGTGGCCAATTCAAGAAACTCCTTACCAAGTTCCACACAGCAAAAGATTTTATGAGCAGGAAATACAGAAATATGACAATTTCTGTGATCATGTTAGGATGAACCACATCAAGGAATTTATTGAATTCAAGAATAAGAAAAGAAAGCCAAATTTGAAGAGAAAAATGTTATGCTGACATTCTGTATGTCTAAAGTTAAACTTTTCTTTTAAATCCAAAAAATAAAGGCCAAAGGAGAATCATTTCTTGAAGCAAAGAGAAAGAAGTTGGAAGAATATACTGATTTTCTGACTGAAGTTGATCAATAGCACTTCAGGCTGAATATTTTTTTTTCCTTTGGTCAAAAGCAATGCTTTACAAGAAAAAAATGTTAAGGTTTTATTAAACATGAAACAAATATTATAGTTTAAAATTAGGGTTATATTTTTTCAAGTGAAATCTTTTTAAAAATTTCATTTTATATAAATAGCACCAATTTTAGAGTTACTTTCACTGTTAAAATAAGTCTCAATATACAATAAAAGCAAGAGTGATTCTTGACACATAATGATTCTTACTATGTGGTAATACTTTTGACCCAATGCCAACCTTTATTTTTCTAGTATATTTATACAAAAAAACTGAATGACTCAGAGGATAGTGCCATGGATTTCATAAAGCTAAAGAACTTCTCAATACCTATGAAAATTTGTTTCTGAATGTAATTATAGACACCATGTGATTTATTTGGTATTCTAGGTAAATGACAAACATATTTGGCTTGGTAACTTTATTTTATTATATATGTAATAAAGTTAAAATGCAAAACAATAACAACAAATATGGTGCAGGAATTATGACCTTTAGCAGTGAGTTCTAACCAGTTTTATGTGTAGAATAATTCTTTACTGCAGAAAACATAAAAATAAGAAATAATATCAGTCAAGCCTTCAATAGTATTAACATCATAGAAATGAATGTAATCCAACCAAAAGATGTGTAAAAAAATATGGCTTCAACATAAAAACAACATCCCTTCAAGATCAAATCAAAACTATGTAATCGTGTGTATCTTGTTCT
>JAUYWI010105405.1:0-11250 GCA_034780595.1 Parotoplana pacifica
TCATTTGCGAGTAATATAGATAAGTAGTATATTTTTATCAAAGTATACCTGTTTTTTATTATTACTCTTAAACAAATTATTAGAATTAGATCTCTAATGTCCTTAATTTTTCTTGTTTTTTGTTAAAGTTTGGTACTCAACAATTTGAATTTATAGTATTTATTTTCTGATGTTTATTGACTTTGCTAGCTCTAATATATTTTTAAAAAATCATTTGTCTAGAAACACAACCTTCATATAATGAGAGCTAACACCCTAAAATAATCTAACTTATATTAGGGTTTAAGTAAACACACTTTTTGACCTTTTGGTCTTTAATTTCCATTCCCTTTTTAATGAATTCATATAATTTTTGTTGCTTTGTTTTACATGTATTCAAATAACTTTAAAAAAGACAGGTATATAAAAAAAGTTGCTATATCTTCAGCAACTGTTCCTAAGAGAAAAGCATATAAAGTGAATGTTCAGATATAGCAACTAATGTTTTATATGGTTAAATAATCATAAAATCATATTTGTGTGGCTAAATTAGTAGCTAGATAGCTTGTTACTATATTGGTTACGGTAGCAACAGTTGCTAATTTAAAAGTTGATCAAAAATGTTTATACATATATGGTAACTAAGGTCCCATATAGGCAATTTCCCAAAAACCTGTTTCTATAGGATAACTTTGTAAAACTTATTTTGGTGTCCCTACCAACGGTTAATAAGTAGGAAGTTTATATATAGCAACTTAAGGTATCAAATGCCCAAAAAAGATGATTATGTTGGATAATTTTGTAAATACAGGTTGTTGCTATGCTATATTGGTGTATCTAGCAAGTTGATATATAGAAAGATTATTTATTGTAACTAGTATCATGTGGTCAAAGCCCCATAAAAACTAGTTATGTGGCATACATTTGTAAAATATTGTTGCTATAGAATATCGGTGTCCCTAACAACCACTCAAAATTCTGATAATGGATGTTTACTCTTTTCCCAAAAAATTAGTCTAGGTGCCAAATTTCATTAAAATAGGTTAATGTTTGGACTATGATATCGGTGATGAAGAAGAAGAAAAGGGTATTACAGTTTCCTGTCCGACACACGAGCCAAAGATAGATGGAATATTGTAGAACATAGATACAGAATCTTTAGAGAAGATTTACCACAAGGTTTTGTGTTAGCCTCTACATGGTGGATCATTTATGTCAACGACATCCTTGATGACATCGACCTGGAAAAAATCGAAACTATCCTGTACTGGTAACAGGGAAAACGGTAGACCAATGCACTGAAAACATTCAACTGGCACTCGACAAAAATATCAGAATGGTACATGAGCTGGAAGGTCAACTTTAGCTTAGATGTCAAAGAGCTTGGAGGCAGACCGGACGGAAACTCTGTTTCCTAGGTTTAAACCTAGAAGAAAATGGCAAGTAGAAGAAACAACCTAGCGAATAAAAAGAAAAACACTTGGAACAAAATGTACAGCAGCTACAAAGCGGAAACAATGGCCATCAATGAACTTCTCAACAATATCAATAACATGCCGGAGGAAGAATTAAGCAAAATTAACAACATCAGAATATGCATTGACTCGAAATCCGCTCTGATGAGCTTAGCCAGCGGCCCATTAGCTCTAAATGATCTTACCACCAACAACATGTGGAAGAAACTCCTCAAAACGACAACAGAGAACAGAAAGTCACTATGCAATTGATTCCTAGCCACTGTGACATCAAAGGTAATGAGACTGCAGACCAAATGGCAGAAGAAGCGTCAAAACTCAGACAGGAAGAAACCCCATCGACATCAATACGGCGAAGGCGGTGATAAAACACAGTCAAGCCACATATCGGTAATTTATTACAGGAACATGACAACGACTTTTGCGATACATGCGGAGTGACCGACAGCATCGACCATATCCTTACAAAATAATGTCAAGTAGTGACGGTCAAACTTTTTCGTCTTCAACCAGATATGAGTGAAGTTTTGAACAACCCCAACAAAACCATGACTATACTCAGGGAGGGATGGGGCGGCTAAACAAGTTCTTGCTGGAGAGGTTCCGAAGAAGAAAAAAAGGAAAGAGAAGAAAGAAGGAGAAAAAAATCAAAATAAGAAAATAAACAGATTTTGAGTTACTGTAACTCCTGAGCTACTTAACCGAGTTTGATCAAATTTGTCTCCGTTGTTTATCACCAGAGCCTGAACAAATTATATGAATATTAACTTATGAAACCATTTCAGATTTTAACGGGAAGGATTCAAAAATGGCCCATTTTCAACAATTCTATAATGGTCACTAGGCAATGCTGGGCTTTGGAGCTACCAACCAAATTGCCATTGGCGTCTCTAGCAACCGAACATAGAAAGTGACAATGAACTTACTAAAGAAGAAGTTCTATATGGATAAAAGAAACAGAAAATAAATATTTTGAGATATCTTCTAAACTACTTAAATTTTCAGTTAGGAAGATTTTCTAATCAAAAAGGTTTAAAATGATCCGTTTTTAACTATCCCATAAAACTCAATAGAGCCAACAGCCAATTGTCATATTAGCTAAGTTTAAAGTTAAATTATGCATATGCAATAATAGTGTATTTTCTTTTGTACTCGACCAAATATTATTTTATGTTGCAGACCCAACAGCAAGTGAATCACCAACCAATGTATATTGGCTCCAATCATGTTACCAACAATAGTACGGGCCATGTTGGAGGGAGCAATGCCAATTGTAACTGCACTGAACCATTCAACCCAGCTGATCCCTTGCACCACCAGCAGTACCATCAGAATCAGTACCAACATACAACAGCTCCTAGACACTCACAAAATCCTCTTCATCGTTCTTCTTCACGATTACAACAGCACAGTAGACAGCAGTCACAGGAGGAAGTAGAGATCATTGAAATAGTCAATAACACAAATCCAGAAGGCTATACGATCTGCACGACACCAGGAGGTTCTACTAGTGGTAAACAACAAAAAATTACTTCAGTGTGATCGATGTAGTATAATTTAAAATCCATCTATATAATATTTGTTTAGACAGAACATTTGAATTTAATCAGTAAGTAATTTTGTAAATATTGAATTATCTGGTTGAAAACACCTTTTTACTATGAAACCTTTTTCTAATTTGCATGTTTCTGAATTTTCATTATTCCAATAGGCGTATTATTATACATAGTTGTTCTACATTAGCTGGTTCTAATGTGAACATATAAGAGGGCTGTCGCCGACCTGGTTTTGTAAAGAACGGTCCGATTTCATAATTTTAACTTATTCAGATTGTATAGGCTGCTTAATTTTTTCCCTCGGTTGTATAGGTCCCATACACTACAAGTATGATCCAGAAATTGTTTAACCTTATTGAAATAAAATTTGAGTGATTGAAAAATAAACATTTAAATTTTAGTTATCTCTGAAAGATTTCTTACTTTGCATATATGGTTATAAAATATGAATATGGAAACACAACAAAAAACAATTATTGAATTACTATGAACAAGCGATTTTTGTGCCTAAAAGTTTCCAAATGCACTGGTCTGTATTTGGCCTATAACATTTTAAATGATAAAAATACCTATATATATATTTTTGTTAATAACGACTGTGAAACTTAAGCAAACCATTGTTTTTTATATTGTATTATAAGATATAGTCAAAAACTATTACAAAACCAGGTTAAACTGCATTTTTAACATGTGTTATTTATTTTCTTAATTTACTTATAAAAAAGAAGTAGCCGGGTTGTTGGTACTTGTTTATGGTTTTTTTATGCAACATTCATTTAGGGCACCCTCTATCAGTGAAACATTGAAACGACAAATGATGATCACCCGTTTCGTCTGATCCAGAGGAACTATATCATATAGTTTCATTCTATCAGTTCTGGGGACTTTTATAGTAGGAAACAGAATTGTTTGTACTTTGGTATAAATGGTACTACTAACTGAAAAGTTGGTTGGATGATATCATTTCTAACTACTACCATTCTTTATTATTGTTAAATATATGTCATCAGGTTGATAAAAATAATCTCGTTTAGTTGTTGGTACATTTGGTGTATATACCGTTTTTTATTTTATATTGTTACTTGTTAACTATTTTTTTGTTGCTGAAAGAATTAATTGGAAGAATTTTAGTTGAAGTGCATAAATTTAAATTTTCCATACGAAGCAAACTATTTAAAAAGGAGTTCATCAACAAATTTAATTTTGTTTTGACAGTTAGAGCCAAACAGCAATCTACATTTTTGAAGGTTTAAGTCTTGAATTATACAGACAAAGAAAAAGCTTCTATTGAATTAAATACAAAATCTTGTATTTAATTCTAGTTTAGATAATGCAAAAAACATTATATATATTGTCATTTTTGTACAAAACTATTATTAAACTGATTGTACAGAATAGTACTGTAAATGTACAAAATATTATCGTAAATGTACTTATGTCATCTTTGGCATAAATCTCTCATTTCCTCTAAACTATTCACGCTTTTAAATGTACAATGTCCACTATCTAAATAAAGTATGTTGCATAAGACATGTAAATCATGGTAACTTTTATACACAAATCTAATGCAGAATTTTGTTTTCTATTTTATTTTCAAAGATAGATTTCCTATTATGTGAAGTTTTAGATTGAATTCATACAGCCTAGATGGAAACGTATCAAACTAATTTTTATATGTAACTAATAATACTATTTATTTACTAAATTAAATTGTAAAATAATATTTTCTAAATGTACTGAGCATTGAGATACATCACCATAACATAGAGCTCCTATTTGGTTATCTATTAAATTTCCAAACCATTTCCAAAGTTCTACCTAGATAGATTCAAATTCATCGTGGAATTTGCAAAAACAATTCCTACCTACTGTGGGTGAACATCGCAAGTGCAGAAATTTAAAGGTAGCCTAAATCACAAGTATCTCAAATTAGTAATATTAAAAGTAGTTAATCTCCACAACTAAGCTCCTCAAGATGTATCTTAATCTACTTATTTTTAAAGTGCATTACTGTTAAATAACTACTACTAAGAGTATCATTGCTTCTAGTTGTTAATAACAACCATATGATAACAAATCGCTATGGCCATACAAATTGATTTGCTACATTAACAAAACTACTCATAATGAGTTAACTCGTACCTACTTGTTTCTCCTAGAGTAAAATAATGAACTTTCATAATACATACTGTTTTTAGGATGGGATTTATTCGCAACGCTTAAAGATATAATTTATAAACGAGAATGAGGAAGCAAACTGCGTGTAAAAGAGAAAATGTAGGTATTCGGTAAATTTTATCGCATAAAATGGCCAAAATGGACCAAAAATTTTTTTTAATTTTGCGTAGTTAGCTACTTCTTTTTATTTCAATATTGCATAAACCATCTCCTTTTAAATAAGATTCCTCTAATAATTTGAAATATAAAAAATTATACATTATCCTTCTAAATGAAATTATGAATTTGCTATTAAGTAAAATTCTAAAACAGTAATAAATGTTTAGCTAGTCTTATCCATTTCGATGGCTATAACTTAATTTTAGATATTTTAGATTTAGTTTACTAAACTTGTACTAATATTTCTGAAATCTTTCTGAATAAACAAATGCCTACAGAATAAATTATCTATTACTGCATTTACATATTATATAGGTACTTGCCTGAATAATTTATTAATGTTGCATTTTGTTGTTCGTTTTATATTTTTTATATTGAATGTGTTCAATTTGCATACCAATTGTCAGGGTCGGTGGAATGATCGGACTGTGTCTTCTTTCAGTCGGGTAAAAAATATTATAGACGTGTGTGTTGGCTATAATATTAATCCGATATTATATATCTGCAGAAGACAAGATACTAAACTTAACTCGCAACAACCATGTTTCAATATACCTAGATATTTGTAGTCGCATGAATCACAAAATTAATACTGTAATTGAAAGTAGTAAATATTGGAAATTCAATCTTATATTGTATGTTTTATCTCATTTCTACAACCAGTGGAAAGGACGGCTTAAATTATGCAACCCCCATGTGCGTGTGGGATATAATAAACTATGTCGTTTTTCATTAATCAGTTATCATCCTTATTTCAAACTGGACACTATTCTAGATAGAGGGACTTATTGTTGCTGATTTTTCTATAGAAAATGCATTCTTTTGCAAAGGGCCTCACTTAATTTTTTTTAAACACCGTGTTATGCACTTAAATCTTTCTTTAAATTGACGTTGATCTTATTTCCATATAATGAGAAAATCACTATTGACCTGCTTCCTGCATTTTAAATTGAAACTTTTAGGAACAATCCGGAAAAAAGAATAATAAAACACAATATATATATGTCCTTTTCTATTGGCCCGATCATTCAAAATTTTCTTGCACCGGTCCTGAATGTATAATTTTGATTATTAGATATCTAACTCTGAACTGTACTATAGCTTTATCGTATTTTACAAACCTGTTGTATTATGACTTGGACTCTGTATTATTTCTCATACTAATTTAAACTGTCGTGTCCATAAGACATTAATAGAATATTTGGTTATCCATACCAGCCAGTTTATATGTAGTATATATCAATTAGTGGATTCTTTAAACAATTATTTTAATTGTCTCGAGCGGAAAACTTTTAGGCCATTGTTTATTTATTGCAGATGTACTGATTTTAAAATATTTTATGTGTATGGATCATATCTCGTCTTGACAAATTTTTTTCCAGTTTTGTTAAAATACTTTTGTTTTAATTACATCCACTAAAATGCTAGTAAACTGAAAATGCTATTTTCGCCTCTGGAATCATATTGAATGTTTTTAATCATATGAGTAAGATTACTTGATATACTCGTTATTGTAAAAAAGGCTATCCAATTTTGGATTATTTTTAAATAAATAATTTGTTAGAAAATAATGCAAACTGGACTAATCTCTGCTGAAAAATTATATACCTAGATATGACATAAATTGTTATGATATTTTTCTGGTAAATGTTTTTTTTTAATTTTCCATGAAGCTTAGGCTTATACCAAAGCAATATGTTTTAGTTTTAATGATTTGAACTGTTAGATTTTTTTATAGCATAGACAGACACAAATTCTCAATTTTGATTGGCTTTCTATTAAAAAATAATAATTTGCTAATCAATTCTATTTGGCTACAGTATTAAATTTTGCAAAACATATATTTTGCCGTTAAGATATTTTACACCATAAAAATTCCGCAAGACAATTGATAATTTTATAAGGTGATACTAAATTTCTTCCAAATTAGTTGAGCCATTTTCTAGCCGTCTGGTAATATGAGCTGCCTCGTCCCACCCCCCTCCCCCCACCGACGATGACCACGCGGTATTGATATATCTAGTTCTTAATATTTTACTGCTAGTTGAAACCATGTAGTTACTGCGAGTAATATTTCCGATTATAGGAGCGACTGTGACATTATAAAATAAAAATTAAGTTGAAGATTTGTAAATCTCTAAAACAACCTAATAGTTATCCTTTTTTACATCATTTTTTAATTAGGGATGACCACCTTGTGATACCCGATATTATTATTAATAACATTATCGGGCATCACAAGGTAGTCATCCTGGAGATGAATTTGAGAAATACTTTATAGAAGGTGTACAGATTATTCTTTTACAAATGTGAATTATAAACCGATCAATAATATTTTGAAACGGAAATTTCATGTATCGAAACTTTTATTACTAAATTAATGTTTTGATTCAATATAATTTTAGGTAAATAATACATTAAATCTGCAAATACCAGACTGACTCAAACGAACTGTTTATGTTTTTTTTTCATTTTGACTACTAAGTAGAATTTCTTATATTTTTACCATTTAAAAAAATGAAATAGCATAAAAGCTTTGACAATTTGTTATAATCCAATAAAGCTTTTATTTTCCATTAAATTTATAACAACCTACACCCAGCTAATAGAATCTGTTGTTGTTTTATTATATGTTTAGGTAGACACTGTAGCTGATCTCCAAAAGCTCAAGATGCATGAAATAGTTTACTTGACGTTCAATCTATCCAACATGCTTCTTCAATGTCACAATATATTATCTCCAGCACTAATGTGATCCCTTGAGACACTCATTTCCCAACCTTAGCTCTGAGGCTGGTCCATTAAATTGATACTAGACTGGCAATTATCTCTTATGTCCCTCAGGACGAAATCCGAACATCTAATGAGAAAGACTTCTATTAACTTAAAACTATATCATCAACTTTGTAGTAGTTGCATTGCAAGTTCTGTAAAAATTAGTCAAGCAAAAAAACTAAACATTAATTCCTTGACTGATAATATTCCTATCAATTTCTATAGAAACCAAGTTTTGTCTCTTATATTTTTATCAATCTGGTTTGTGCAGATCAGTGTGTAGTAAATAGTATGTTTTATGTTATTGTATTGTCTTTTTAATAATAAATACAACATTTGAATTTTATTTAGTTTACCCTATTTTGCCTAAAAAAGAATACAATAAAAAATGAAAGTCACCTGGTGCCTCCTATAATCTGAATTTTTTAAGTGGTAATCGGATATTTTGGCAAATAACAGATTTCATATGTTGGTGTAACCTTTTCCCTGGGTCTCTAACAAACAAAGTTGTCAATATAAATATTAGATTTATTAACACAAAAATAGCTACAAATCCAGCATCTTACTTCCAAATTTTAATTAAAATATTTTTTAAATCTATTGAAGAAGTATCATAAATTAAGTATATTCCAGAAAAATTAATATGGAACACAAGTATATATTGACATTTTTGTATGCTTACCTAGGGAAATACTTAATAACTTTGATAAATTGCATTCCAGAGTCTCACTGGTCAAAAGTATCTATGCCAATCTTTTTAGCACAATATGGACATAATTACAAGATATTTTAGGGCAGCTGCCAACCTTAAATATTTTAGTATTGAGTGTCTCTCAAAGCATTAACTAAATTAGGTAAGATAGAAGCTAAGAAATTAAAATTGTCTAAAAAAATAGATTTCAAGATGCCCCAAAGAATAAATATATCGTCAAGATGGCTATGATTGAATTAAAAAACACCGAAAATAAGGCTACACCAAAGATTTTAAAAGCGATAGGCTATGCATGATATTAACCCCCGTTGGTAAACCTCTGAACTATTGTTTCTGCTAAAAGGACTGTAACCCTCTAGAATATTATACTTCCCGTAGATGGATTAGTTTAAA
The DNA here is from genome assembly GCA_034780595.1 of Parotoplana pacifica. Taxonomy (NCBI): domain Eukaryota; kingdom Metazoa; phylum Platyhelminthes; order Proseriata; family Otoplanidae; genus Parotoplana; species Parotoplana pacifica. The sequence continues at coordinate 9,228 of JAUYWI010105405.1, forward strand.
TTTGGAATGTTTTAAGTTACGTAAATTATTTTTTAGAAAAACAATCGATAGTGGGGCGGAGCTAGGGTCAATGACGTCATAAAAGCCAAAAATTAGTTTTTTGAATGACTTTAAATTTGGTGTGTAGGTCCATTAGACATTCAGAAATGCAAATTCATAAAAATTGAAACTCGATTTTTTGATAAAACAATCGATATTTTTGCAAAATCACTAAAATGGCTCTAAGCCAAAGATCCTAGTACACTCTAATTTTAGATTTAGAATTACGAAAGCATTAGAAATAATGTATTAGAAAATTGGGTAGTTCACATTTATGGTTACTGATCTATGAGGTCCACCATACCAGGGCAGGTCTGCAAAATTGTTTTTTTATTGTATTTTATCATAATTAAATGGCTCTAAATGGTTTATTATAACATTTTACATCATTTTTAGTGGTTTTTGAATAGAAATAATTGGTAGGGGAGACCGGGGCGAGTTGTTACAGTTGCTAGTTGTTACAAGTCAAATTTGGTCTATAGACACTCTCATGATATGAAGAAAATAAATTGGCAGATAGATATTTATAGTAACTAAGTAATATCATTTTTTGTTTTCGCCTCATAAACTGTTGAATTGTACATTGTGTTAAAAATCATCTAGAGATTAATCCATGACCTATGTATTCATAATATAGCTATATTAAGCTATTTTATTATTATAGTTATTATTTTGTTGTAATGTAAATGCTAAATCGAAATATATAACATAGTTGGCATAACAGCGATGGGGCTAGTTGTTACAAAATGTAACAACTAGCCCCGTTCGTATCATTTTCAAAGATTATGTTAATTGACATGTAAAATTGAACTTTCTACATATCTATAATTTGCCAGATGGTACATCGATACAAACGAAAAACCCCGCGGGCTGCATAGAGATTTAGTCAGGCGTGCTGCAGAAAAAGTGATAGAAGGTCTAGGATCAGTTCGAAAAGTAGCAGAAGATTTTAATGTAAGTATTTGATAATAATCGTTTATGATTATGAAATTCAAAAATATATTTATGTTTCTTTTATGAATTTTGTATTTGATATTATATGTAAAGTTTTAAAATGCATTAGGTAGGTAATTGTTTCTACCTATTTGTTTAAGTGATTAATAAAATTATGTTTTATGCTTTATTTCAGTTCAATTTTATGACTTTACAAAGGAGTATAAAATGGAGAAAACATTTCCACTGGGTGTGCATTACATACTGTATTCACTCAAAGTCAAGAAGCTTTACTTCGCGATTATATCTTGAAGGGATCGAAAAGATCACGGATTAACTCCTAGAGATGTCCGCTAGCTGGCATTTCAATTTGCACTCAAAAATGATATTCGATAAAAAATGGCAGGATCATACTGGTTTACAGTCGTCTTTCAATAAGAACACCCAAGGCAACAAGCCTCGACAGGGCCACAGCGTTTAATCGTACTAATGTTGAAGAATTTTTTAATAACTTAAGCTTTGTTATGGATGAGTTCTAATTCACAGCTGACAAAATATACAATTGTGATGAGACAGGTGCAACTACCGTCCAAAGACCAGATCGAATCCTAGCAGAAAAGAGCGAAAAACAAGTCGGTGCAAATACCTCTTCTGAAAGAGGAACATTAATTACACTATGTACCGCAGTCAATGCATATGGCAATTCAATTCCGCCATTCTTAATTTTTCAAGAGTAAAATTTGGAGATCATTTCGTAAGGAAACCACCAGGATGTATTGAATCAGTCAACCCATCGGGCTGGATGACATTAAACGATTTTTTTATATTTCTTAAGATTGGAAGCAAAAGCAAATACATACATTGGACAAAGTCAATTTGTATTTAAACGTGGATGCGGCACTAGAGAAGCAATAGGAACAATGTGAACAATCATCGAAAGAAGCCTTGAATATGCTTCATCGCCTTTGACAGGATAAATTGGAAAAAACTAATGGAAACACTCAAACAATTAGGAATTGACTGGAAAGATAGACGCCTCATTCAAAATCTC
>JAUYWI010105416.1:0-22275 GCA_034780595.1 Parotoplana pacifica
TATTATACCATTTTAACAAAAATCCCAAAAAATCTTAAAATGCCCTAATTCGCCTAATAATTTGACCAGCACTGTATGTGGTATTATTATTTATGTTTTGGGGAGTGGCAACACTGGTTTGGTTAACTGGAGCACCATCATGCTGGAATATTGAAAGTCAGCTTTGGTGTACCTTTAACTGGTCTGTAGGAATGGTGTGATGTTGGTCGAATTACTTCTTTAAAGGTGACAAACATAGTTGGTGAAGGTTGAGTACTGTCACAGTTGTTTCATTGGAGAGCATAACTTCACACCACTGAATAGCTATCCACTCTTTATATAAATGACAAAAAGCCAGGTGATCATTGATGTTCTTAGAACTTAATCTTGTTTTTAGCAGGTCAATAGGCACACAAGCTAGTAGATAATAAATAGTCAGTTTCACAGTGCAATTTTAATGTTCTGCCAACTGTATCAATTGATACATGAAGTTGTTCAGAAATGTATCTATATGGATAACCTTCTTGATGCAATATCACAATTTGTGCTCTTAAAGCTGTAGAAATAGGTCTACTTGGCATGGTGTAAGCAAAATAACAAAATTAAGAAGATTGATCAATAATTCTAATTTTAATCTTTTACTCTTAACTTTAATGAATTGGCAAATAAATGTGAATCTAATGTTAACATACAATACACCTAAACTGACAGACAAGCTTGCATTATGCATGCCAAAGCGAATTGCAGCAGTTTTTGCCACTGTTATATTGCATCAATGTAATGAGTAAGAGTTCAACAATGACACTATTATAGAGCATCAATAGGAATTTATAAATTATGGTCAATGGATCATAGGCAATATTTTCAATGTGTAACTCATAAAACTTGTGTTTATTAATTGTTTCCTGTACCTTGATGTTATTAATATAATAGTTGTGTAGCTTACAAGTCAAATTTCTGATAAACGTCTGTGTATTATATTTTTAATGCCCTCAGTTAATTAGTAATATGACAATGCAATAAATATATATAGATAATAACACTGTATGTATGTAGATGTTTGGTATATAATAAAATATAAATATTTATACATTATTGAGTTAGTTCATGAGATCCTCCATATAACTTGGCTGGCATTCAATGATTTTCTCCAGAGCCTGAAAAAGGTATAGTAGCAGTAATTTAATTTCTAGCTATACTGATTGGTTTCTTTGTCAAAAATGTACTTTCTACATCAATATAAATAAAACATTTTATTGTTTTTTTGCTTTTATTTAAAAAGTCAACTGCATGTTAATTGAGCATGGTAATTCTTAGTATAATGGTCTTGTTTTCCATTAGCTTGCTAACATTTTACTCAACAACAAACTAAGATTTGTGTATACACTATTTTCCAAAATAAATGACACAACTAAAACTTCTGTCTAAATAAAATTCTAACTTGCTAGTAAAAGTGCATTTAGTTTTTCTTCAACTAATTTCTCTAAAATAATTGTCAGATTATTTAGGCCAATAATATCAGTCATTAAAAAAATAGACATGCATTCATCTTCTATAATCACGCCAGACAAACTAGTATGGTGTGCAAAATTTAACCAGAGAAACTATTGCTTAGTTAACTAAACGGCGTTTGTGTCATTTATTATGGAAAATAGTGTATATAGGTACTTCTTAACTTGTTTGCCATTTAGATTCAGAGTAATCTTGACTGGGTTATATCCCATTTTTGATATTTTTTGATGATTTAGTTTATCTAAGAGTTGTTGTAGTGTCTGCCATTATCACTTGATCATCTGCAAATAATACTTCTTGTATCAACTTGTCAATATCTTAATTAATGTTCTCATCATTGACGTTATGAAATGCTTCATTCATGTGTTCAATAAAGATTGAGAATTTTAGTGGTTATAATAGATATCCCTGCCTTACTTCTTGTCCTATCTCAGTTAGATCTAGCTGATACGTTACTTTCAATATTTACGTTTATCAATAGATTTATGTAGAGGTCTTTCCAGTCAATTCCCATTCTTATGAGTATTTCCTTGAACATGTGTCAAAAATACAAACACTAAACTTGAAATATTCATAAAATTAGAATTTATTGTAGCTTACTTGAATACGTCGAAATTCTGGATAATAGTTACGTGAGCAAGATATGAAAGTGAAACGAGCTACTTATATAGCTACGTATTTTGTTTATATGTATTGTTTCATAAAAACAATGTTCTTATGGTTCTTTGTAAATGTTAAGGTTAATTTTGAAATTATGGTCTGATTTTAATAATAAAATCATTTGTTCTATATTTAATTTCTAAAGATACCATATAAAAATATTATTAACAAGTTGTAGAGTGCGTGATGCTACTATATAATTTTATAATTTAACATTATTGTTCTTTAATCAAACTAGTAAATTCGTATAATATAATTTAAAAACAGCTGATACTAAAACGTGGTAGCATATTATAAATTGATTGATGTATAAATCTAGAACCTCCGTATAATACTATTTTATAAAACTAATTTAATTACTTAGTTGGTTTCATTTCTCATATACATATTTATATATCATATAGACACATCCTTGTTTTTTATCTACATGTTTTTATTATTACTTTTTTTTAAGGAGAACCTTTGGCTTTTATTAGTTTAAAATGGACATTAATTATAGTATAACTATTGTTATTTTGTTTTAGCTAAAGACAAAAGTTTACTCTGAATTAGTTCATTTAATTTGTAAAAAAGTAAATGGTTGTTGATTTATTTGTGATATACCACAAATAAATATTTGATAACTGAATTGAAAGTGAAGACATCTGAAAAGACTCAAATTTTGAAATTGATTAACTTTATCATTATAAAATTAACAAGATTCTGACACTAAAATCAATCTAGTGTAATACTACTCAAAAAGCCCAGCTAGCTAGGATGTAGTATTATTTTGAAAATTATACAGGGTATCCCAAAAAGAATAGCATTTTTCTATTGTTTCATCAATAGAAATATTTGAATTAACAATAGCATTTATATTTATTATTCCATCACAGATATTGTGGATATTTTCCTGTGATGTAGAAAAAATAAAAAATGATTTTGAGGTACAAAATAATGTGCACTATTGATAAATTTGTGCTATAAAAAATCTACTCACACTAAAAATTGACCATATAAAGACAATTCCATAGATTTAATAGAACAATAACATTTATATTTATTATTCTATCACAGAATGATAGTCACTTTGACAAAGAACCACACCCAATATTAGTTAAACAATCTCCATCAAATGGAGGTATAATTTCTAGGGGTTTAACTACAGATACATAACTCAAAATGTTAAAAGAGGAAGTGTAGCCTTCAATTCAGGAATTCCATTATAATACTCTTTTTTAAACAAGATGGTGCTACTGTACATTATATACTTAATGTTCACAATTGGCTAAATAAAAATTATAGTGGAAGATCAGTCAGGTTTTCTAAAGTGTAATATCATAATATAAGGATTGCTACAAGGTTAATGGTTTCATTATAAATATTATAACTTATTTTTGCATTATTTTATTATAAGTTCTAATATTTTATAAATGATAAATTTATTCCTTTTGGGACATCCTATATGTAATGAGTCTTATTTTCATCCATTTTTATCATAATGAAATTAAGTATCTTATAAAAATATAAATTTGGGTTACAGTTTAAAAATTGATTCTTTATTCTAGTTCTAAAGACTCATTACATTTTATTAAATTTATTAACAAGAGTGAGTCTTTTGCTATTTAAAACAGGAATTATATTATAATGAGACTCCTGTCTCATTACATAGTGATGTCCTTATTATTTAGCAGCATATTCAGTAAGTGTTTTTAGTCTATAACTCCTATTAAACTTTAAAAATGTGAAAAAAACAGGTCAGCAAGAGATTTGGCTAAATCTACAATTGAATGTCCTACCAAATATGCTGAATCTCCTACTGAGGTTGTTTATACCAGTGGGAGACATGACATCTTTGAGGCTTTGTATAGATATTATAACCCCTCTAAACTAAATTTCCATATATAAATGTTACTATCATATTTTGCCTCAGAAATTATTATTATACAAACTGAAAGTTAGGTCTACTGTGAGGTATCAAGGAGTAGCATAAGCTGATAAATATTTAAAAGTTTTATAGGGTCATAAGTTGATTAAGAAATAAAAAAATTTAATGTTAAGGCTATAATATTGAATAGAAATTAAATTTGAGTTAATAGAGTAATAATAATTTTTAAAATAAAAAGCAAATGAGTTAGTTGTTAGAAAAATAAGTTTGTACATAGATTCTTTTTTCTTTTTAAATATTACAAAGTTTTTAATATTTCACATGAAATTATTTCATTCCATAGCAGAGCAGATAGTATATGCAGCATACCTGTAGTAAGTCAGGTTGAGCAATTTTTATATGTTTGGAGATGCTTGATTTTCTTTTGCAGGATGTTAATGTACAGGATGTTGCAAAAATAAAGATGGCAGTTATAAATGCATGCACTAAATTCAAAAGGATGAATTTGGGAAGGATCTTTTAATTACAAAAATTCATTTCAACCAAAAGTACCCTCTTTTTAAAATATTACTAATTTGACTGTCCATAGATAAATTATTGCTGAAAAAAACTTCAAGGTTATGAGAAGTGGTTTGTTTGGTAATAGTTATACTGAAGTGAAATAGGATCAATGGAGATGGGTTTGCAGATAGATCTAATAAGACTATTTTTGATGGGTTTAAGTACAATTTATTAATTGATGTTCATTTTTATAGCAGTATTTCTAGATTCAGTATTGGATGGATTGAAGTCAGTCAAAACCTGAGAATCATCTGCAAAGAGATGATGTGGAATACCTAGAGTATTGATTAGATGTGATAGCAGGATTATGTATAGGTTAAATAGGAGCAGACTAAGGGAGACAGTTTGGAATTGTGACACACCTTGAAGACTTGTTTTGTAAGATAGTCTCAAACTATTTTAGAACAGAGCTTTGGATACCAAAATGTGTTTTGAGAGTTCAACAGAGAATTGTGTGTTCAAGATAATGTTCCAAACATTTGATCATGTCTGTACATACATACATACATCCATTCATAGCTCATTTTGATTCACCCTGTACAAGTTCCACTTTTCTTTCAACAAATTTTGCATGACCTATAGGAATCTCATGAAAAAGTAAAATGTTTTTGTTTATGAAAACATCTTAGGTTTTGATATTTACTAATAAATTAGTGTTGTCAACAGATATGGAATGTTAAAGCATCAATCAAATGCACTATAAAGTGCTTCATCAAAGTAAAGGTCTCATCCAAAAAATATTATACTAAAAACATAACATCCAAGTGAATTGGTATTCTCACAAATATACAAATATGCTTTGATTTACCAACTTAGGCCACTAAGAGACTGGTTTTGACCTCTTTGGGTCTCATCTGTCATAGGTAGGCTTGAACCTGGACCTCGGGCAAGTAAGGCAAATGTCTTACCCACTGTTATATTCAACTGCATATGAAAAGTTGTTCTTTTAATTTTACTAAAAGTTAGTAGACAATGCAATTATATTATTTGGTCAACTACTAACAGACAGTAGTGTAGAACAATTTAAATAGTTTAGAAACCTGGCTCAAGCTTATTTAAATTGTTCTATGTATCTGTTGTTCTTTTAATTTTACTAACATATAGTAGACAGTGCAACTGTATTTAGAGATCTTTATTATTTGATCAACTACTAACAGTTTAATGGATGAGAAGCCTGGCTCACACTAATTTAAATTGTTCCACAAACTATATCAAGAACAATCTATGGGCTTACAGAATGGTTCAAGATCTGTAGAGGAGTAAGACAAGGATGCATTTTGTCATAAACTTTATACAATACCTATGCTGAAGACATTATGAGGGAGGCCTTGAATGACTGATGGGGCTGTAAAAGTTGGAGGGAAGAGGAGAAATAATCTATGGTTTGCTGATGATATGACATTGCTTGCTACAAACAAAAATGACTTTATGTACATACACACTAACACCAAAATTCCCACTGAATGACAAGAGTTCTTACTAAATAACAAGAATTCCAAAATTATGGTAATTGATAAACTCAGAAGAGACCACACAAAATTCTTTTTGGAGGTGAAAAGACCAAAGAGGTTAAAGAATTCATATACTTGGGCGTGTCACTTATTAACACAATTGGAAGCTGTACTTCTGAAATCAAACAATGGCTAGCAGCTGCATGCATGGTCATAATGAAGCTAACTAATATTTGGAAGAGTAAAGGAGTTAGCATTAGTTTGAGGATTTGATTGCCCATGTATGGATGTGAGTCCTGGGCAATGCTGAAGAATGCTGAAAGAAGAATTGATGCTTTCGAAATGTGGACAGACAGGGGAACCAACCACTGGATCCTTCAGACCATTGGTATTGAGATGACTCTTCATAGGACAGTAGCTCTCAGGAAAATGCAATACTTTGGGAATGTGATGAGATAAGGTGGTTTTGATAAAGAGATTACTCAGGGATCAGTAGAAGGCAAAGGGTAATGAGGAAAAAATGGACAGGCCAAAGACTTGCAGAGACATCTCAATTGGCCCTGGACAGAGAGAAATGGTACACAACTTGTGGCAACAACAGCACTTTTTTGCACCACCTGACTGAGAGAGATACTACTGTTAGTAGTCCAAATAATAAAGGTCTCTAAATCCAGTTGTATTGTCTGTATACTAACTGATAGTAAAATTAAAAGGCCAACTTAGCACTTTCATTCACAAGCAGTGTTGATAGCTCAGTGGGTAGAACTTTCCTTATATGCCAGGTTCAAGCCTACCTATGACTGATTAGATCCCATGAGGTTGAATCCAGCCTCATAGTTGCTTATGCTGATCAATCGAAATTAATTCCCTCTTCTGCCCACATAGTCTACTTCTTTCTTCACCACATGTCCTAACCACCAGAGCCTCACCTCCTTCAGTTTTTTTCCTTTCACTTCTCCAATAGTCATCCTCTTCCTCACCTTTTCATTTCTCTTTCTGTCAATTCTTGTCAGTCCTAAAGACCACTTTAGAATTTTCATCTCTGCTACCTGCATCTTTTCTTCCTTCTCTTTTGTAGTTGTCACAGTCTATACCATACAGCATTGCTGGTGTCACTATTGTCTTATACATTTTACTTTTCTGTCATATAACACAAGTTATCCTAATACAAATAGTTAAATATTTTCTGCTTTTAGTTATAATTATTTTGTATTGTAGGCTATATGTATAATAAAGAAAATTTAAGAAAATTTGCATGTTATTAATTACAAAATTTTATCAGCATTTTGAATATTAATGTAAACACTGTTAAGTGCAAATGACTTAAAAGTATTTTTATTTACTGCCTTTGTATTCTGTATCAATAACCATTTTAAAGTCGTTTTCTAAAACAATATTTGAACTGCCCATTTTTGAATTAGCAATTTTCAGCATTGTGTTTATAAAATCTATCACAGCCAGCTTCATAAAAATGATCAATATTTTTAGTGCAATACAAAACATTTTTTAGAAAAAATTGTTGTCATTATGTACAATTCATTAATGTTTATTTGTACACATAAAATTTGTTCTTCCACATCAAATATCATACTTTATATAGTGAGATGAATGATGTTCATATTTGTTCATATATGTTAAAAATGTAAACAATCATGATCAATAATTTGTGTTCCCATTTTAGATTATAGTTTTGCTATTATTTATTCTATTATATATTTGTAGGTTAACATTTTCTGAACATGAAGAATTTAAAATGTGCTATTTATACTTTATTTAATAGAAAAGATTTTCAATACATTTAGTAAAAAAACATAATATTTACATACACATGATCTTTTTGTATTCTATGTAATGAATCTAGCACATAAATGGGTTCTTAGTTTATTCATGAAAGTTTATAATTAGAGTATTTTATTGTGTGTTATGTATAATGTTATTCTCATTTTAATATGCTTTATTAACTGTTTGATTTTCAAACATTTTAGGTTATTTAGATACTATGACTCAACGAGTTACCTATCATGGTGTATCTAATGGCTCTTTTTATGGAAATGAAAGTTTGAAACGGCGCAGTACAGGACCAAGGTCATTGGTCAATCCTGTGATCAAATATTTTCTCTTTACTGTCAATTTTCTACTATGGGTAAGTGAGAATCAATTTATGAGTTTATGGTGCTTCCACTAAAATTGATCGAATTGACATTTTAAAAATGAGAAGCAATGCATTTTTTAAATAGCCAATGAGTTCCATTTTTATGGAAGCACTCTGTTACAATTTCTTGCATGATCTAAGTCCATGTCAATTATTCATAGGTATTATACCCTTGCATATTTTTGTGAATGGGTTGAAATGCTAAGTATACAGATCGGCTATTTAAAGTTTTATATGTAAGTTGTTTGGCCCAAATTTCTCCTCTTATCATACCAAATTAGAGAAAATATCAAAGGGAAGCACTTGCACCACACAATCGCCCATGGCTATCTGCCTGTTTCTAGATCAGTACTTGAATCGAATAGTATCTTGAGGGAGTTTGTGAGTGTTTGCTCCACAACATTATTATGAAAATTCTCTCTTGTCCTAGAATCCACCACTGTATGTATAGTTGGAACAGTTTACCTTTGCTGGTAATTTAATTTCGTTTGTGTTACAGGCATTTATCTTTTGAATTTGAATTTTATAAACATATTATGTATTTGATAACTACATTTAGGTAACATAAAATCATTATATATATATATATAATGCTTTATATTTACATCTAAGTATTGGCCTACCTATAATGAGATAGAGTGATACCCGTAATGAACATTAAAAAATAAAACTGAATCCGAAATTTCGGCTTTGTTAACCTTATCAAGGATTAAATGGCTTCAAATAATTTTTGATCTCACTGTTTTATTAAACCACTCGGTGATTTGCATCTTGTGCTTCAAATAAAAAATAACAGTTTGATCGAAAATAGTTAATCCCCCATATTTCCATTTTAATTATTTTACCTTTTTAATTTCTGACTGGACTGTTTTTTAATTTTCGGATGAACTAGATGTACTTTCAATCACCGAGCTTGACTGGCCATCTTATCATGTTTCAGCTTTGGTGTAGAACAAGATACTCATGATTACATAGTTTTGGATTTATTTCGAAAAGTTGTTGAAGCCATATTTTTACACATCTTTTGGTTGTAAAATATTCATTCCTATGGTGTTCATTTAATGTATTTTTTATTTTTGTATGTTTACTGCATTAAAGATGTCATTCTACATACATAGGATGCTGCGCTGTGCGAATGAGGGGCAAATACTCCCAAATTAGTATGCAGATGCATGAATTGTTGATGTTTATGAATTTAATTTCTTTATTATTTCTCTGTCCTATATCCATTTGATTTTTATCTATGATTTTCATTGCTATACTTATATAATTGGAATTTTTATCATTCTATAATGTACATTGCTATTTATTCTTTTAATCCTTGATAACACCTAATGAAACCGGAAATTCGAAATCGATTTTTTTAAAAATAGATCATGGGTATCTCTCTATGTATATCTCAATGTGGGTATTCTATTGGTTCCTATTGACACTTCTTACATACCTACTTTCCTACATATTTAACATAGATAGAACCATAGAAATTTATATATCTATGAGTGAGACATTAAATAGATTTTAATTCTAGCTCATAGTCATGTGAGGGGGTGACTGTACCTAAATTAGGTACCTAGTAGTTAATGTGATAAAAGTAATAATAAAATACAGGTACACTTTGATAAAACTATACTACTTATTTATATTACTCGCTAATGATAGCCCAGGATAGCTGTTTCGGCCTCAGCAATATAAAACTTTTGAATATTTCATATCAAAGCATAAAAGATAGAAAGAATCACTATAGAAGCATAAGAAGAGAGACAATTTGAAGGTAATCAGAAAAAATATATTGGAAAGTCTGATTTTTATTAAAGAGCACTCACTGTCAAAGCAGGTCCTGGCTAGTCAATGTGATAAGAGTATAAAAAATACTACTTATTTAATATTATTTGCTGATGACTATACCTAAATTAGGTACTTAGTAGTTAATGCAATTAGCAATTTGGGATACCGTTTTGGTTTGCAATTTAATTTCTTCCATCTTCTAAAACTGTTTTTTACCTAAAATTTAATTTAATTTCTGAAAGGTTGGGAATTTATTGAAATTTATGTTGTAGTTTTAGTATTGAACGTATACAATCATACATACAGACATATAGCCTTGTTTGATTTTGCCACATGTACATAAGTTGGTGCTATTGATATCTATTTGCCAACTGACATTCTGATTCAACTTGACTTGATTGTTGAAAGATTGGTTCAAGTTTGGGATTTAGTTTTGGCAGGGAAGACAACAAAGTAATACCTAAGCTGTGTTGGGTGTAGGTGTATGGGTACCTAACGGTATGTCGTTTTTTGATGAAAAAAAAATATTACACAGTGCACCATATACCTAAGTTTTGGTTGTCTCTTTATATGACAGTGAGTTTATCTATTGGTATTTTTATGCCTGGCAAATTTAAAAAAAATAAGTCACATTGAACATTCACCTTAAATCGATTCCAATCATTAATATTCTGTACACTACCTCTATTTTCCAATCGCCATATCTAATGTTTCTGGTTTGGTCAACTTGGTATTTGTTTTGGCTACCTACAGCTAAACAGGGAATATTAACACGACAGTAAGGTTGTTTTGTAGTACTTATCTCCTCTTGTCTTGTCACATGATACTTTTTGTAGCTTCCCACGCATTTCTACCTGTGCGTTGCCAAAAATGATGGTTTTGCTTTGATTATGACATCTCCTTGGTGCGCAGAGTTGCGGTTTGATACATTTTGATATCACCTCTCGTTAAAAACACGTAAAATGGATCCTAATTATTAAGCAAGAATGTCCGATTCCATATTGTACATTTGGCAGACTGGTTCTGAATAAAATTGTATTGATAACATATGCATTAGGTAGTTAGGGGTTATACCTCCTACATTGACGGCTACTAAGTACATCAATTTGGGAGTAAAAAATAGATGACCACTATTTTTTTTATATAATTTAAAAGTTGGATTATACATATATTACTATAAAACAAATTTTAGCCTATTTCACCTAGTAGAAAGTGACTCAGCCAAAATACATCAATGATATTTTTAAAGAGTTATTATCGAGGGTAAGTGGGTGCAAAAATGTTATTTTTATTTAGAAAACATACCTACTTGGCCACATTTTGTACATTACAGAAACCACAAGTACTTAGGTAGATATAGTACGTTGGAAAAGATATCAACTATTCTGCCCTACTTTTTAGCTGTCACAATTTACTTAATCATCTGTGTATAACTAAAAAGTGACATTTGCTGCACCGCCCCGATGTATGAGATTATTTTTTTTATAATAGACATCTGCACAATACAGAATAAAAATTTGCACAGGTCGGCCACAATTTTCTTGATTATTCGAGAGCAGTCGGCTAAATTGTATTAGCTTACATATTCTCTACTATTAATTAATTGGCCATGAAAAAAAATGTCGGAAAAGAACTGACGGATTACTACGATCCAAATCTTCATTGACACATACAAACATACCTAGTAGGGATACCTAGTTGCCTACTTTTGCTTCATCGACAAGAAAATTTGATAAACTTCTCGTGATAATTATTAGATCTTATAAATGGATTATCAAAATTACGAGCAGTCGATAATGGATTTTTATCTTTTCAAAGTAAACAGCGACTGAACTTGTTTTTAGTTTGAGTGTAGGACAATTTTTATCTTTTTTTTAGTTACGCGTGAAGAAAGATAATAGAAATAATTGGGAAACGACTGTTTCGCCATCTGTAAATAATTTTATTTGCACTTAACTTTATTACTTTTATAAGACATTTGTCCTGAATTTTGATCAGACACGAGTAGTTATATTCTAAAACTGAGTGTTTTTAATTCACTGTAATAACCACAGAATAGTCATTTATATATTTATTACTCTATGGTAATAACCATGTCATTACCTTACTTACTGATGAGGTTTGGCGACAGACAGTGCCCAGTTCCACAACAGCTTTCTCCATAGTGCTCCATTGCCTAATTGATACCAAAGGTGCTATTATTTTTGTGGTCTTACTTTAAATAAAGTGGTTGCGTCCTAAAAAAATAAGGGCATTCATTTTATTTTAAGTAAATTAACCGATTGTGGTAAAAAGGGTTACACGCAAAAAGTAGTTTTTAATTTGTATTGAAAAATTCATATTGATACTGTCGTATTTAAAACATCGTATATATGACAAATGACCACAAAACAGAGAAGGTAAATAAAACAATTAACAGGACTACTATGCTCTCTTGTTGGAATAGGGTACTCACAGATTCTTCACTTTAGTTACAGTAATAAGCAAAGTTTACTTTTTATTATATTTTTGACAAACTAAAAGACATAATTTTCTAGAAAAATACAAACAGTTATCTACAAGTTACTTTAGTTAATTGAGTGTTTCAATGAAAAATACAGTCATGTTAGTTATCAGTTTAACTCACTGAGTAATACATAATTTAAATTTAATTACAAATTATTAAACATAACATTTCTGCGATAAGCGTTTCTTTTTAATGTAGATTTTACATTTTTTATCTTATAGCTATTTTTGACATTTTGACTAATATTATAATTATCCTTGTTCTGTGCAAACGACATTATTTTTTTATTAAGTAGACTCAAGTACAAAATTCAAATGAATGAGAACAAATAGTATCATTTTTGGTCACATCAAAAACGTGAACATGTACAACAAAATGATGTTCATTATGTTTGAGAGAGAAAACAGACGGATGCGAAGAAAGATTAACATTTTTAATCACTCCAAAAATAAAGTCTTCCAGAGCATTTTTTCACAACCGATGACGATTAGAAAGACACTCTAGATGTTCGCGTTTATCTGTTGATAGTTTCGCCCATTTTTGGCATTTGGTGGCCATTTGCTATGTGGTTTTGTACCACGTGACGTGTGTTCTCGAATACGGAGATGAGTTTGTCCTCCAACAATTGTTTCAATTACGACTAAGCACGACTTATTAAAAATGACCAATTTTCCGTATGACAAGTTAATTACGACTTTAAAACATTACAACATGTGACAACTATTTCATTACGACTAAATTTAGTACGATTTTCCCCATTTTTACGATTTTTTACTATGAACGTAGTATAAGATTTCTTGTTAGTTTTAAAATAGCATTTAAAAGACACTCTAATTTATAATAATTTTAACTATCTTTTAAATATATCTGGCGTCTATGTATAAAAAATAATTTAAGTTAGATTTAGAGCATTTGTTGTATTTTAAAAGTTGTTTTGATACAAACAGTCTTCTTCACAAGAGTATTTAATGGATTGCTCATCTCTTTCCAATTTCGAATTCTTTTGTGCTTTAGATGTTTTTTTTAAATAATTTCCGGATTTGCTGTTCATAAATTTGATTCTTTTCATGATATGGTAATGATTGATTTATTAGTAGGTAGAAGCTGCTTTTTGTATAATGGCACGGTGCCCTAGAATAGCCTTCCACTTCTGTTCAGAACTGTTTTGTCAGTAGATTGTTATTATTTGAATCACATGATAGCTTGGTAATTAGTTGGATCTACTACACACAAAAACAAAACAAGCTATAAAACGTTCATACAGGAAATTGTTAGTCAATTAAATTACACAAAATTTACTATTTAATGAAATGGAACGCATGAGGTAAAAGTGTAGGTACCCAACCGTTCGCTCTGTTTTCAGTCTACGCGTACAATTATAAAAGTGTTTTACATTACCTAGCAACATTTTATAAGGAAGCAGTATACCCAATAGATTGAGTACTTCTTCTATTTTAG
The DNA here is from genome assembly GCA_034780595.1 of Parotoplana pacifica. NCBI lineage: Eukaryota > Metazoa > Platyhelminthes > Proseriata > Otoplanidae > Parotoplana > Parotoplana pacifica. The sequence goes on from JAUYWI010105416.1 coordinate 13,932, forward strand.
TATGAAATTAATTTTTTTTGCTTGTTTCTATAAGTTGAAAGTTGACGTCACTTTTGTTATTCATCTTTCGCCAAGTTAGGTAGTGTATTATGTTCGTTCGCCAGTGTCATTGATCCAGAGACATTGTGCGGTATTAGTAGAGGCATACATACCTACATAGATCTTCTACAGCTGCGTTGCTGCCTGGAAAATGAAATGTGACTATTCATGAAAAGATCTAATAATAAATATGTACCTACAACACTCATCGTTTCTCTGACTCAGCATCCCCACTGAGTGTACAACACAGTCTCGTCTGCGTTCTGATGACAATGTTTTTTCCCCCGTATTTAAAAATGTCTAAATTAATCTGCTATATAATCATATAATGTGCCTGTTGTTTTCGGCTTTCAGTTCACCATTTCTTGTTAATTAGGCATAGGGTATGTATACCTAAATGTACGCATAGGTAATTATCTTGGGTGGCTTATAGTTGCACTAATTGTAAAGTCTATTTAGAACTGCTGATGGCTTGATGTTGATCATAAAGTTCAAATGAATGTGTAGATAGTATATTTAAAAAAATGACTAATAAATATACAGATACAACCTCGGGGAATGTAAAACAATCTGTTCCTTATTAGCCACCTGCGATCTTTGATGTAAAATGTGAACAGCTAACGCACAGATATCATTATAATTATGTATCTTGACAACTAACAAAATGCATGTACAATTAGTCACTCAGAGTTTATCTATTATTATAACGTTTCCTTCATCTTAACATTGTTTTGTTTTGTTTTGTTTATTTTCAGCTTGCCAGTGGCGCTGCTATTGGCATTTTGATCTGGGTTTTTGTCTCCAACCAAGCCCGGCCTCGGGATGTGCTGGATGTACTGATTGATCCCGCGGTCGCTCTAGGAACCCTGGGTGAGCAGCTAGTAGTGTTTGGGATTCAAATGTTTTGAGTTATAACATTGGTAAAGTTGAAATGAACGCACAAACACACAATATGTCAAGGTATACGTACATACTTAAAAGGAACATCAGGGAAATTTCATTTCAAAGGAAACGTGTCTCAGTTTTTTCAATTTCTTTCTCGGCTGAGGCTTGGCGACAGAAATACAATCCTCTCCATTCTAGATGATTGTGTGCCCTTTCTTTGCCTTCTCCGTAGTTGAGTCCTGTCCATTCTTTGACGTTATCGCACCCTGATATCTTCTACATCACCCGCACTTTCTCCTGTCACGTGACCGAAGTATTGGAGTTTGTCTTTTACACCTCGAGTCGTCAGTTCTCTAGTTATCTCCATTTCCACTACTAGCACACAGTCATTGGAACGATGTTCTTTCCAGGATACATTTAAAATTTTCCTCCAGTACCACATTTCCAATGCCTCAATAAAGAAATATGGACCATACCAGCGCTTTCATGATTCTCTTCTTCAGCTCTTTGTTAATGTTTCAATCTTTCCATATCATATTCTGCTTTCCCGCCTTCTCTCTGGCCCTGCCAATCCCTTTGATTTCCATCGAGCAGTCTCCAATGCAATACCTGACAGCCCCAAGGAACTTGAATTCTTTGACTACCTCAGCTGTCTCCCCATTAAGTGAAACCTGCTCCTCTTTTCTACTTGCTACCATAATTTTTGTATTAATCTTCATGTCAGTCTCTTCATTTTCTTTCACCAGACTTTCAAAATAGCTCTTAGTTTCTTCTTCTTTGGTTGCCAACGAGGTGGGATCGTCTGCATATCGGACGCTTTTAATCATTCCGCCTCCAATTGTGACGCCTGAAATCAGGGTTCAAATATGTTTACTTAAATTAAAAGAAAACAAGTTCTAGGCAACATGTTTCGAATTTAATAATAAATAAATAAAATAAAAAAAACAGAAAATAATTCAAAATGCAAATTTAACCAACAAAATAATAAATTAGTTAATCATAGATAGGTAGAGCAGTCAGGAAATTTGTAAGAGGAAAACAGAAATTAGAAATAGTTTAAAAGCCTAACTAAAATAATAAATGAAACAAAAAGACAAAAATTAGAAAAACTTAACGCCTTAAAGTGTGAAATTGTTAGTAAATATTTTTATTTCTACCGCAGCAAACATACAAAATTAAGAAAATTAATGTCTTACAAGCCTTCGACAGTGCTAACACTATAGAAATGAATATAATCTAACCAAAAGATGTGTAAAATATATGGCTTCAACATAAGCCAACAGCTTTTCAAGATCAAATCAAAACTATGTAATCATGTGCATCTTGCTCTACACCCAAGCTGGAGCATGATAGACGCTCTTAAGTAAAGAAAACTATTCGGTAGGGACATCCTCCGGCATTTTCTAACAGAAAGGTTTCTAATTTTTTGATTGATTTATTTATTCTTAGTATTTAAAAAAATAAATTCTAGATTTCCTAATTCCTGTGTTCCATTGATTTCTCTATTTTTTTCCTATTACTGATGTTTCTCTATGATTCATTAATTTGTGATTTTGATCGTTAAATTTGTAGTTTGGTTTATTTTTTGTATTTAATTTATTTTAACTCGATAAAGAATACTAAATTGGGCAAATGTTGTCATTTTTCAAATATACATGTTCTATGAATTATCAATAGTTTGCCCAACTACAAATTGGGGTGGGCATTCCCAAATACAATTTTGGAATTGAGAACAAAACTGTTTGAGAATATATTTGGGAAGAATAAAACTGTAGGTACGCAAATTTATTTTTAAAGATTTTTTTACTGACAATTTCTTGCTATCTATTTCGATGATTTTTCTGAGCAATCAGAAAATAACCAAAGCACTTAATAGAACAGCTGTCAGTCACGCTTCATACATTAGCCTGAAATGGCATTAGTATCAGATTATTTTAAAAGACAGGAAAATATTTGTGGGAAAATTCCATATATCGTAGGCGAAGCCATGGGCTATTTTTTAAAAATTATTATGCATTTATTATCATTCAATCTCTATTAAGTTTCTTAGGTTGCAAACGAGTAATATGCTTGGGGTTAGGTGCCTTTCCTTTATGGCTTCACAGAAAAAAAATGTATATAGCACTATCATTGACAGTATGGGATATATTTTCAGAATACTACTTTCAGTTAAGAGAATGTTTATTGATCGAAACAACACTATTCATGGAGAGTATAGGCAACAATAGATATTTGGAGACGCACAGCGGATGGAGTTTTTGGTGCTTCGAGGCAGAAACACACAAAAATCAGCGACTGTATACTATAGTACTCGTGGGTATAGTTATTTAGAACAGCGTCTAGGAATATTTGAGTCGTAAATTAAGTTCTTTGTATTGTTCGATCCTACATACAAGCTCTAAAACGAAGTGGTCATATGGAAATATATATAAGTACGTAAGACTGCTGGTGTTTGTCAAAGTCTTGTGGTATATCATATGAAAATTAAGGTTTTTGTCTACCAGTTCGTTCTTTTCTACACTTTTATAAAATACAAAATGTTTTTTTTGACGGGGTGGGTGGGGAGTACAGATGTCAAAATTTTCAGAGGCTAGATAGGGCACAGTAAGCGATTTACGCATAAGATGGATAGGCAGAATTTGCTAGTGTTTGGCAAAATCAGTGGTTTTGTATTAATACAGCAACGATTAAATACTTTTTATTTAATTACAAAATATTAAAAATTCAAGGGTAAATAGAAACTTCAATATACAAAATGTTCTGTAGGTATTCATTAGTTAACTTTGGTTGGAGGTAAGTACTTTGTATTCTAGATGGCCAATCAGAAAACCGAAACTAAATTGTAAACAATAACGGATTTTAAACAAGTAATCCGTCTAGTCTAACTATGTATGTTAAGTTTTTGGTGTGGAGTGGATACTCCTATTATATACAGGGTGTTTTAGATGTCCTTGCCGATTTTATGAGCATAAAGTTACTATTGACTTCTATGAATTTAAATCTCTGTTATAAATATTTCTGAATTTAAATCTCTGTTACGAATATTTCTATGAATTTGAATCTCATCATTTCAGTTATTTCATCATTCATTTTACGTATTATGGCGGCAGTGTACAGCATAGAGCATAAAGTTACTATTGTGGCCTGGGCCATTACATACAACAACTGTGAAAAGAGTATACGAATGTTTCAGAAATGTTATGGAATTGAACCACCATCGTCCAAGGACTGTGCATTTTTGGAAGGATAAATTACTTGAAACCAGCAGTCATGCATCTGATCGGAATAAAAGTGGTTGCCCTGAAATCAGCAACTGCAGTAGATAACAAGGAAAATGTTTTGCAAATGGTGAGAGATAACCTGTCAACTTCTGTCCGAAAAGTAGCTGATGAAGTTGGAATATCACCCATGTCAGTTCACAGAATACTGAAAGTAGAGAAATATCATGCATATAAACCGATGTATTGTCAAATGATTCACGATGATGATCTGGATCAACGTCTTGAGTTTTGCGATACTATGATTAAAAAATTCAATGAAGATCCGGCTTTTATTCGAAAAATTAAATTCACTGATGAGTGTGTTTTTGGGTTGCAAAGCCACATAAACCAACATAATGTTCATCACTATTCGATGGAAACCCCGCAAATCAGATTAGGAAATGCTGGGAAGACAAGGACTTTAACCGTTTGGGCATGTATCGGATATGGCGGAATCGTGGAATACGATATTTCTGAAAACACAATGAGTGGTGATTGATACTGCGAGATCTTGACTGACAAAGTTGTTCCTGCATTTTCCCGAGGATATGGACAAAATTAGTGGTACCAGCATGATGGCACATCCAGCCACTACTCCATTGCAGCCAGAGCTATTCTGAATGAATCATTGGAAGGGCGTTGGATCGGGAGGCGAGGAGCAATAGAGTGGCCTCCACATTTTCACTGTAAAGACTTGTCAAATAGCTGTAAAATACATATATTCCAAACAAAATGTTTCTAGATTAAATTTTATACTATTTCCCCAAGATTCTGGCAAAAGTGGTCTATGACATCATCTATTATACTTAGAAATCCCAGATGACCTTGAAACTATATAAATATATCTAGGAACTTAATATTGATAAAGAAGGTAAAATAAATCTTACATCAAATGTCTCAATTATTTCAAGTAATATCTTTACATATATGCCTATAAAAATGAGATGAGACAAATTTGGAAGATATTTATATAAAGACAATAATTTTGGCAAAGTTAATTAAAAATTATTTGGCCAACTATTTTGCTTCATCAGGATACACCTAGAGAACACCTACCTAATCCACAATATGTTTGTCTCTTATCTCTCAGCTCATAGAAATGGAAATGTTCTATTTATATCTCTATGCACTTGATTAACTGTATGTTCCATCATTTAAAAAAGGGGAGGGTCTGTTTTTGTTTTTTTAAATAAATTGCAGTAGTTTCATTCAATAATTTTTAAAATATGAAAATCTGTAGTTTATAAAATGCTTTTAAATTCCCAAAATCTATCAACTATATCTAATTTGCATGAAGAAAAATACTGATTTTCAGAGGGAAGTATACTTTTTATTAGAAAAAAACCAATCAAATTAAGATAAAGGTTTAATATTCTCATTTCAATCCTAGTTTGAAAAAGCATCATGATTAAAATGTATGTTTTTGGGGGCTTCTTAACCTTTTTACAAAACAATTATCTAAAGGAAAAGTGAAAGTTTGAGGACATATACAAAAAGGTCATTCCTACCAAAAGATATAATATTTGAAATAAGTGTGTAGATTTTGGTGTGACTATATAAGCAATGTTTGACTAAATGCATTTTTAAAATTAGAAATGTTGGAAATTCCTCATTTACCAATGAAACATTTAAAACAATACCATACTTTTGATAATATTTTGTAGATATCAAATTGCCCTCCTTTCCAATAGGTATTATAAGCTAAAATCAGTTTTGTAGTTTTAGAGCTAAAAAAATAAATCTAAAAATAAGGATACTGCTAAATTACCTATATGTATATATCTCCAGAATTTTCTATGATAAGTAAAGTAATAGGTATCCTCATTGCAACATATTGTAACCACTAGTATTGTAGAAGAAAATAGCTGAGCTAAGTAGTTCCCATGTAGTAGTTAGAAGAGATCATAAACAAACAAGAGTTTATTTGTTGTATGAAATTTAACAGAACAAGCTATGAATTTATACTACATCTGAAATGAGTTCACTAATTACAATAAGGCAATGCATTTAAACAATTTATTCTAAAACTTAACAGAGAACAACTGTTGATAACAGAAGTTCTTAGAGATACATCAAGCTTATAATATTTAAAGTAAATATTTTCAACACTGACACATGCAATTGTTTTGGCTTCAACATGAAAGATACTGCATGAATGTAAATGTCTATTGGTAAGTATTATGACTATCATACATATGTTGTAGTATTTGCCTAGCTTCCATTTTGCTGAAAATTATATCTATAGAGGTGATATAGCTTTTTTAGATATGAACTGTGTTATCTGGTAAAAATTTGTTAGGATAATTTTTAATTTTTTTTGCATTTATCTTATTTATTTAACAATATAAGTATTGGTTTACTATTTATAATCTATAGTGTATTATAATGTTCTTTTATAATAAATGACATAAATATAATAGTAAAAGAAAAAAGATATAAAAGGTATCAATTTGTGCTAAAAGTGTTAGCTAATTAGAAACACTACCTAGCATAATCTAATATGCCGAAAGGAATATTTTAATAGATTAAGATTTTTATTGATCTATGGTTTTAATAGAATTAATTTTATGATTTTATAATTTAATATGCTTTTGAATTTGAAGTGTCACTAAATTGTTTGAAATTTAAATATTGCTAGGTTATATAGGTCGTTAAGGAAGTTTGAATTTGAATATTCAAACAATGACAGAAATACATTTTTAGCAATAAATTAAATTATACTTGAGTGACATTTCTAGATACTAAGGTGTTGTGCTATAAATAGAGAGAGGAATTTAATGTTATTGTTGCTTAGGTTAACATCGGGAGATGTTATCACAGTATCTAAGAGCCCTAAATCGAGAAGAGCAAATGTATTGAAAGGAGCTAAATAATATTTGAATCATTGAATATCAAAGCTCTTATTATTGTTCAGCTCTAGTCCATTTAAAATTGATGTTTTAGGACTTTTGAGTTGGTTCAAACCATAGGTCACGTGACCTATGACCTTTAAATTTTAAAAATATGTTTTACTTATAAGTTCAAATCGGCGTTCCAAATTTCAAAGTTTCAGAGATATGAAAAATAGTCCTTAAAGACTAGCTAAAAGTTATAAAAATCAATAAAATCAATATATGAAAGGTCATTATAGGGTTAAATGGTCAAACGGCACATTTAAACATATGGATAACCAAACTAATGTGTATCTTATAACAAACTGGTCTGTAATTTGATCACAACGATTTTGGGTCTGAAGCCCTCCCTATGAAGGGCTTCCTACAATACGATGATTTTTGCATACATATGTTGTACTACTACCTCATTAAAATTGTTTTCAAGCTATGAGCTTCAGAAGTAGCGTTTTTCAACCTAAAATATAAATACACCCCAATCCGGGCTATTGATAAATGTATGATTCCATCATCTCAAAAGCTAATATTGCTCCACCTTTTAATTTTAATAGTGTCGGATTGGTCTTTTATAGTTTAAACAATAGCTAGACTATGGGAAGAGAGCCGGTTGTGTACATAAAAACTGGTTTAAACTCACCGCTGAGGGTCGTAAATCACGCACCACATTTCTTGTTATTGTTTAACAATTCAATAATTTTATGTTCTTTCATCTATAACTGAATTTTTTAATGTTTTTCTAATTTTGGTTTTCGGATGAATTATTTGGTACTTTCAATCAACAAGTTTGGGTGTAGAACAAGAGGCGGCACATGATTTCATAGTTTTGATTTGATCTTGAAAAGTAGTTGTTTCTATATTGAAGCCAAATTTTAATTTCTTTCGGTTAAATTATATTCAATTATAGTACTTCGGCGATTTTTTAAATTATTTGTATGTTTGTCTGCAGTAAAGATTTCGTTAGTTAAATAACCATCTTTGGGCCTTTTTGACCTATCTTATTTCAATTATTATTGTCATATTCGTAGTGCCTAAATAGGTTACTTTTACAATAGAACAACATATAAATTTTAGATTATTAGAATATAAAGAATATACTTAGTGTGACAGTAAATATAGCATTTCTCGTTCATTTAACCAGAATGAACATGGATTTTACCGGGGCGCGTATTCATTTTACCGTTTAAACTTATTGGAATATTCCTTGTAAATTTTAAGCGTTACAATTTACCAGTTCTCTTATACTCTACCATTTTGTAAATTCATTTACCG
>JAUYWI010105417.1:0-11250 GCA_034780595.1 Parotoplana pacifica
GTACGGTGAGTCTTTATGATAAAGCCTTATGACAAAGGCTTTACATAGTAAAAAAATGGAGCAGGCTTTAACCGTTAGAGTATATATGTTTTCTAAATCAAAAGTTGATTAATTACATTTATGCCCTATAGTATGTCTTTAATTACTAAACCATCAGGTGCCTCTTTGATCAGAAATGGCCCACCTAGAAATTAAAATGTTCCAATGTGCCTGTATTTGGACCTACTTTATTGCTTTTACTACTGATAAGCCAAACTTGCTTTATCAATGGTAAAAGCGAAATATCCGAAATTTATGGAAAAAGATTAAGTGGTAACAGTTTCAACAATGATCGGAGCTTTTTAGACTTATCTTTAATCTGGACAGCTTGTCCGATTCCCTTTAATATATTACTAGAAATACATTTTGCTATTGTATTTATTGGTATTCCTAATTAATATACACACATTAATTCTGATATCAAAATCCTATTCGTTAACACAGATATATATAATAATATTAAGATCAACGAATTTTAGACTAAGTGCCAAAAATGCATACATATCTTGTTTCTATGGAATTTTGGAGTCACTAATAAACCTACATAAAATATATTATGTTTTTATATTCAAAAAGCACATGTATAGAGGTACAAAGAAACTCAATAAGGTTGTCTTATAGCAACCAGGTCTGTAGCTTGCTGATCACGGTTGTTGTTCTGAAGAAAAACAAGTATTTAGTAAAAACCTGTGTATATTGAACTGTCTCTCTATGACAGGTTCCTAGAATAAGGTTAGTTTGACCATGGACTTCTATAGAAGTCCATGGTTTGACATATGTTGTACTATTTCCAAAGTTCCTATTTTAAAACAAACCTCATTAAAATTGGTTGAATAGTTTTCAAGCTATGAGCTTCCAATAAACACCCCAATTCATTCATAATAGAATTTCCGGGCTATTGATGAATGTTAATTATTAAGTTTGCAAAATAATCTAGTGCTGTAAATTGACTTTCAATTCAACATGTATAGGTATTCTCCAAAACTACTGAAAGAACCCGTATCTATGGCTAAATGTGATTATTGTGCGACAAGGAGAGATTTCTGAAACAATAACATTTTGTCTAAAAAAGCTTCACACATGTGATCTTATGCTATGACCAACATTCTAAGCTTTGCTATACAGGTTGGGCGAGTGTCTTCAAGAGATGACCGAGCAGTGTGAAAAGTCGTCAATTTAAAAATTGTAGTTAAGAAATTATCATTATTGAAAAGTCAATTACAATGTCTTATTTTCGAAATAAGAGTAAAAAATAAAAATAATTTAGCCTAAATTAATAAATTTAAAAAAAGTTATTTCATTTTATATATATTGTTTTTCTAGGAATATACGTGTATTGATATGCGTCTGTTGATATTTCTATCTACTTTTTAGACAAACTGTTTGAGGAGTTACGTATAAGGACCATATATACCTATACTACTTATCTGCAAAAGTAGTATAAGATAGTTGGTACTCAATTGACATTTTGTTTTTGAGTTTAAATAGCCATGTTATCTGTTTAAAGCTGGAAAAGAGTGTATCTCACCTGAATTGATTTTTTAAAATCCTGTTTTAATTCAAAATTATTACTTATGTACTACTACGTAATTTAAATGTCAACTGTCTCTTTTCTAACATGAACGGACTTACTTTTAATATTTTCTTTTTTTGAGGCATTCTTTGATAACCACAGAAACAATGATAATATGTCGGTAAACAACTTTGAATGTAAAATACTAATCAAGAAAATGTTTCTACTGGTGTATTTTATCAAAAATAGTTGCTGTGAAAAATATTTCCATCAAAATAACACATTTGCCTGTTTCTGAACACTAAAACAGCTCTTTAAATTGCTACATAAAAAGATAATCGAAAATGCTATTTTCCGGACCGATACTATCATTGATGACTTTTAGGAACAAATCTCAGCAAGAAAGGAATGGTTGGCTGTTTGTGTGATCCCGAAATGAGACAAACTTGGGATTAAATAATATACCAGCACTAAATTAATGTGCACGCTGCCTGGCAAGTAATAACCGAATGTTCTTGCACGAAAAATTATCTCAAATTCACCACAATACGAGATTGATATTCGTTTTAAGTGGTAGTCGCATCAACTCGTACACCCAGGTTGGCTAGCAGTGGACTGGTAGAGATACTTAGTTGCACATTTCACAGAGTAAAAGAAGATTCCACCAGACAGTAGAGTCTGTAATATGTTACAATTTATGTTAAAATGTGGCTTTTTATTGGCATAAAAGTTGTTTTTCTAGAGTAACAGAAGAAATGCTTGTTAAGGTAGTAAATGATAAAATTTTATATTTAGCTGTAGCAAAAAAACTGCTGTTTGTTACATAGTGAATAGGCTCCATCTTTGAGGGGTGAGTAAATTGAACCAGATAGTCACCAAGTTTAATTATACATACTCGTACGATAAAGATAGTACCTATAACCATATCATTTCGTATTTTTTTGGTTTAGTAAAATAAACAATTGAATGTATGTTATAATTATGCCTTCAGAGAGAGTAATATGCCATCATTTATGGAAATCTACAAATTTTATATAGAGTATACTCGGAATGATGATCATCAGAGAACCAAACATTACAGGTGATTCCAGAGATTATATAAACCCATATTTGGAATTGTACCGTTTTTATTCCAATGTCAATTACCTAAATGTTACAAATTGGTTAATGGTGCGAATTGGGTAATAAAAGTGATTATTTTGAGGACTGCCTAATACCAGATATTATCGTTATAACCTATGTACGTCCTAGGTCAATTTTATTCATTTAAGGTTTTGTGCGTATACATAAGTTTATGAATTCGTTGGTTAAAACATATTGATATTTACTGCTTTATTACCATGGTCACTTTAAAATTAAGGAGGTGGTCTTCCTTATTTATATGCCATGCACACAAATGATACATCAAATTTCAAATTCAAAGATCTATTTAACTATCACGTACGCAGCATACCATTATATTGAACAATTAACAAGCTAGACATTTTTTATGTAGCATTTCATAAAAGTTATGTTGCTGAACAATTAGAGTTCTTTTACATAATATTTAAAACATTAATCATTTTATGAAAACAAGCCAAATTCAAAAATAATATTTTGTCATAAGAAATGAAATCTTTCAATGTATATAAAGTCATAGTGATTGTTATAACAACATTGTACTTGTATAATATATAATGTCATATTTTAATCATTTTCGCCAGTTATTATAGAAAATGTCGTTACTGCTTTTTTCGTATTTGAAAATATTTGTATTAAAAACATGTCAATTTAACTACGGCCCAAATATGATAGAATTGCAATATCTTTAATAAGGTCTTTATACCGTTAATGTCCTCTATTATGGTATATTTATTATTGAATTTTATTTTTTTTTTTGGGGGGGGCGACGTTTTGAGTTCCGACGACATTAAAAAAAGCCGGCAAATTTGATGACCAGTTAAATATGAATATGATGTTTTGTAGTTACAGTTTTCTAAATGACAGTTAAAAAATTCAGATATAGAACAATTTGATTATGATATTTTAAATTTATAAATGTGTATTTTAAGATCAATGAAATTAAAGAAAATTTAATTTAGTATGTGCTCTATATTAAAGTTTTGATTAGGTAATTGTTTCCGTGGCTCACTAAAAATATGTTTGTTATTAAAATGTTACAAATCATGCATTTTAGTGCTTCGAATCATTGGTAAAGAACACCTATTGTTGGATTTATAGGTTGAGCTATTAACTTCAATTTACAATATTACCTCGGCTCGTTATCTATATAATTGAATATGAAGACAATGTTATGTAGTGCTATTGTAATACAATTAACTTTAGAGAGATATTTACCTAAATACTGATACAAAATATCACATTAGACCCCAAGAATGCAACTATTTTTAATTGTTTGCTATTTTTTTACAATACACGGCGGTAACTTCAAACATAGCTGTGGCTACGTGTTCTAATGACGTTTCTAACTTGGCATTGTACTGAATGAATACCATAAATTCTAAAATCCTCTTGTTAAACCCCTATTATATATTAATTACGTGAAATTAATTATAAAAATAATCGCAGATTGTTATTTGATTAAATAGGCCATTTTTTTCAAAATCGAAAATATTATGCATAATTTGTTTAGAAAACATCATTTTATTTTCTCAATTAACCAGGCTTATTATACGCACCGTTCAAAAGTGTCCTCGCACCCTTAAATTTTCACATTTTATATTGTTATTTTAAACAATCACTGTGAGAAAATTATATGACCAACAAAGTTAACATTTTCAAACAACCTTCAAGTAGGTTATTGGATAGTTGTGTAAAATTGTTAAATTTTTTGGACGTATGCTTTTCTCACAGTGACTGTTAAAATAACATTAAAAATATGAAAATCTAAGGGTGCGTCGACACTCTTGCACGGGGCTGTATATAGAGTGTCATGGTTATTTCTGAGTTTTTTTAAATCAATATTTTCATATGTACAATATTTATATCAGAATAATTATGGACATACACGTATAGAGCAGTATAGCCATATAATACTTAGTAAATGCTGTCTATGTCCATTTTTATGTCTATACAATTAAAAATCAATAGCTGTGTCAGATTTAAGCATTTTAGTTTTAAAATGGATCTTACTAAAAGGGATATTCACGTTTTGAAAAAAGTTGTAGAAAGAACAACATGACTCCGAAAGAAACACATGATTTTATTTGTACAGCGTGAGGGAGACGCCTTATCTCTTAGAAGAGCCCAAGAACTTCACAAAGAGTTTGGCGATGGAATCCGAATCACCTTTGACAGAAAAAAAATCAAAGTACAAAGTCGTATGAACGGCTAAATCTTATTGCTATTATTGTGGAAGAAGACAAAAATGATCCACATCTTAGCTGTAGAAAATTATGTTATTTGTGAAGCCAGTCACTAAAGTCTGTTATTGATCGAATTGTGCCACACATGGTTGAGCCAAGAAAACAAATATCAAAGAAGTATACTATGCCAGAGAATTTATTCTAGGTTCTCATTTACGGAATATGAAACACCGATGAAATGGTTTTATTCTAGAAGACCGTTCGGCTGTCCTTCAACGCACACATCTTCGGTTACTACAGGCCGCGATGGATGTAGGTACCCACAACGACGAGAAGAAAAGTTCATGGTTATGGTAGCTTTAAATTCCGATAGTCCAAGCTTCTACAAAATTTTAGAAAATGATGGAACAGTTGATTCAGAGACATAAAAATCTTTTCTAGTGAAGCATTTAACATCTTCTCAAGTTATGAATTACGACAGGCTCACAAAGCGATCTTATGGCAAAATTGTGTGTTACAATCCGACCATACGCATCTGGACGTATCGCAAACAACATGAACTTACTTGGCCTCGCAAAATTGTACACTTCATACTTAACTTAATAGACCGTTTCCTTTTTCCCAAACGATGTGGGCTACATTTTGAAGATAGAGAAGATCATCAATAATTTTTTAACCATAACAATAATAAAGCTGAGCACGCAGATGCTAAACAAACAATGGGAAAAATAGTTACTCCATTCTCGAGCCATCATTGAAAAAGGTGGTGATTATACATAGATGAAATAGACTGTTATTATTCTAGACACAGAATTTTATATATGGTGTGACTAATTGTTTCATAAAACTATTGTGTAATTTATACCAAAAAAATCGTTTATTTTTGCTTTTAAAGCGCTGAACTAGCCGTGTTATACAGGAATTTCTGGAGAAATTCTTGGTTGGTATGTGTAGCATAATTTTGTTGGTATGTGTTGCACAACTTTCCGAAGTATGTTGGGACAAAAAGTCCAAATTCAGATTTAGTTTATTTTTAATTAGATAAAAATGAATTTACAATAAGTTTCAATAAAAGTATTCTATGCCTCACTTATCGTTCCTTCTATGGAACAAATAATAATTATTCCAAATATTCATTTATTTACTTAACTTAACAGTTATCATCAAATATTTCGGATTATCTGGGGATGATACAATATTTTTCCGAAATGACAATTCATCGACATATTAAATTGCCGAATTCAACAATAGGGCTGATTAAAATCAATGATTTTGGATTTTGTCAATTTATCAAATTAATAATTTTTCGATGTGTAAATTAATTATGTGATCTGATATTTTATACATCGAAGATGTTTAATAACTGCCTCGGTATTTGAAATAAATAAAAACAATTTGAATAAAGAAACTGCTATAATAAATGGCTTTATTATTGTTTATATATAATTCAAATACATAGTTTCTACATTAAGAAGTGAACGATTTTTTAAGAAAAAAATAGATATTGACGTCATAGAAGGCCAAAAATCATTGTTTGTTCGGTTGATTGCAATTTGGTGTGTAGGTCCACTAGACACTCAGTAACATAAATCAATGACCTTGTTTTTAGTATTATAATCCTGAAAATTCGATATTTTTTTTTGGCCAAAATCACTTAAATGGGTCTAAAATCTAAGCCAAACATCCTATGATGTTCAAATTTGAGATTTAGAATTAGGAAGGCATTAGAAAATTGGATATTTTTGAAATATGATTGCTGGTCTATGAGGTCTTCCATTCCTGGGCAGGTCCATATTTTAAGTGAATTTCTTTATATATAAATGGATCTATTATATTTTCAAACTCATTACTAGTGATTTTTGGAATGATTTCATTCCCCTAAAACTGAATTTAAAAAAGTTTTTTTAATGCATCAGCTGGGCGGTCCCAAAATCCATGTACCAATTTCTGACTTTGTCACACTTATAACACACAAGATAAGGAATAAATGCACCGTATAAAGGTATTCCAATAAACTTTATATTTTATTAGACAATTATGTTTTCCATTTTTCCTATCTAAATAACTGTATAGGATTTTCATATATGGACTTTTTTAAAGCAAAACTTTTTAATGAAATTTTCTACGGTTACTAAGGGAAGTATTATACATTCATTGGAACTTTTTTTGTCACAAAATTATAAAACGATTTTTGCTTGGTTCTCAGGTTACGCCTAGTGAACAAAATCAATATGTTCAAGACCCGTTCTATATGTTGAATATTGTAAGAGTTTCATAACATATACACCAATATGAGCCATATATGTGTAATTGTCACTTCAGGGTTGACATTTGTTTTAAAACAAGTAGACTTTTCAAAAGTTGGACATTTTTTGGGGTCCATAGTGACCTACTTTGAGGGCCCACCACGTGACCTTGGATGTGGGTATGAAAAAAAGTATGTGATAAACTGCGCACCATCACTATTGACAATTTTGGCAAAATTTCAGATTAATCAGATTAATCAAACTTATCGCTTTTGAGCTAGGAAATAATATACAAACTAATTGTATGAAATGGAATTGTGTAATTATACATTATTTTGCATTATGTTGCTTAAATTGAGATTTACTATGGATTTTTTAAAAATAAAATGATCTTTATGGCAATTAAATCCAAATGACACCAAATTATTTGTAGTTGCCTTCATCAAAACTATGTTTTGAAACATTGATGACTCGATGAATTGATAAAATGAAATAATTTCGATAAATTGCATTTAAAAAACGATTTAAGTAATTATCTATATTGGTTGCTAAGATGTCAAGAAAATCAAATAATCTCTCAACAGACATTGTTTCACATTTCGATATGATCAATGGTTGGTCTGTGATAGTTGACCTAAACTTTACCTTCTGTGCAATCAAAATTTAACTGTCTATTCCACTAGTTTTAGGATTCTGTGTTATTTTAAATTTTATAAAGACCGTAGTATGTATATAAATTAAATTTTTCTAATCTTATTTTTATCTGACTATTTTATCAATTTGTTAGAGTAAAGTGTATGTAATTAGTAAACAGAATATTGGTATCAGTCTAATTTTTGACATCGGGTAGATCCATTATACAATGCTTCATTGAAGCTTGATTTGTAAATGCAGGATGAAAATTTTGAGTATGTACCTAATCCCCACCAGCAATTTTATTAGGTACATCGATATTTAATTAAAAAATCCATTTCTTATGCAATATTTGGATAGCTGTTCCAATAGAATAGTTGTACTAATAGGATAGGATAGGATAGATGTACTAATAGGTTAGGATAGCTGTACTAATAGGATAGGATAGGATAGAAGTACTAATAGGTTAGGATAGCTGTACTGATAGGACACAGCTCTATCGTCTCATAGATACCATCGTCTTAACAGAGAAATTTATAACTAATTTTGTAGGTATCTTGGATGACCTGAGTTTCTTAAAGAACATATATTAAGAAATAATAGGATTGTAACTGTTGCATATGTACACCTATTTTAAATGTCTGATTTACTCTAAATAATATGCAACTTGTGTAGGTATACCTAATACTCGTGTGAATAATTAATGTAAAACTAAAACCTATTTAATAATAGTCCATTGTTTTTATGATTGAAGCCTGCGCATTATAATATATCTTCGGTTTTATCCATTGGTCTTTGGTTGTACTGCCTAAATACAATTGACATACACCCATATCTTTTATTTTAAGAGTTTAAACAGAATTATTACATCCCCAACACGCTTAAGTATTACTTAGCTAACTTACGTAAAAACTGAGCTATAATTATTACTTGTTAGCTCTGTCAGTTCTAATGTAAATTAGATAGTCACGTCTAATAAAATTGATCTTATTCGTTGCAGATATAAAAGTTTAGCACTGCGGTATTTGCCTTTGAAGTAATGTCTATATATTATTTGATATCTTGCTTACTTGCTAGGTAGTTGACCAAAAAACTTAACATTCGTATTTATATCTTTACTACTATTGAGTAGAATTGTATTTCATGTGTAAAATGTATAAACATTTTGATATTTTAAAATAAATACATTTCCATTTTAATTTATAATATTGATTATTTTTTAAATTGAGCTTAAAATGTAAATGAAAAGAATGTCATTAAGTATAACTGAGAGCTATTATTGATTCCTTTTTTCAGAAGTAAATGAAATAATAGTTACGTGTCGGTGCTGCTTAACCAATAATTATTGTTATAACTTTTATTACTGCATAATTTTTGGAAATTATAATTACATTTTAGGTTCATTGTATTTTGTATCAGACAATGTTTTTAGAAAAGTAATATTCATTTCGTATAATATAGCAAAAATGGAAACACATCACTATCCTAAAAAAATAGATAAGTAAAATTGTCAGTTTATTTTATCAAAAATACGTTTCACATTTTATAAAATTTGACAATGTTTTATTCTTTTAGGTGACTATAGGTGAAACAGACAAATTTAATATTGGCAAAGGTGTATTCTCTCCCCACTCCTATTCAATATTTATGCTGAAAAAATTATGCGCAATGCTCTGTTCAAAGACAAAACAGAAGGAATCCAGATAGCTGGAAAACACATATCTAACCTCAGGTATGATGATACCACTCTGATGGAAAAAAGACAGCTGGAAAAAACTTATTGGTCAAGTAAAATTCGCTAGCGAGAATGCAGGTCGTCTAGACCTCAACCTGAGCAAGATGAAAATAATGACCACGACCGACCAGCAAAGCTTCGACCTCAAAGGTGAAAGCATTGAAGTTGTGTCCAGCTTTAATTTACTCGGAGCATTTATTACTCCAGACGATCTTTACAAGAAATAGATCAATCGAAGAATCGGCATGATGAGAGCGGCCATGACAGGATTACACAAGATCTGGAAAGACAAGAACATATCCCTCAAAACGAAGATCATATTGGTTAAGGCTTATGGTTCAGAATCATGGGTATTTACTAAAGGTGACCGTAAGCGGGTGGACTCATTCAAAATGTGGTGCTATAGAAGACTCCTTCGAACGTTATGAACTGAAAGAAGAACAAATGCAAGGGGAGCCAACAAAACCATGAGCAATCATACCCTCGAAGCCATTATAGCCAAGTTTCAGCTCCAATACATCGGACACACTCTAAGAACGAACTCTCTCGAAAAAGACATCCTAACATGTACCGTGCCAGGTGAAAGAAGAAGAGGCAGACTAAAGAAATCTTTCTGGAAAGGTATCAAAGACCTCATGAAAAGAGACAACCGAAATATTTAATCCTGCTCGAGATCGTCAAGTGTGGAGAGGGACCATCGCAGAAGTCACCAGGGGTCGTACGTGACTCGATGGCACAAGGTAACAAGGTATAGGGGATGCAAACTCTAAATTCCACAAAATAAATTTCAATCTAAATCAAAATCATCAAACAGGTAACTTTAAGGTTTAATCAGTTATAAAATAGTGGTTATATATTTGACTAAATTTGAATAAGATACGTTTTACATTGCACTCCTTATTTATTCATTGACCCACGTTTTTTTCTAAGGGGGTCGTCCGACAATTTTATGGACCTAAACTAGGTCGCGGGGCACAGCCCTAGAGGCGGGTACAAGGCTAGCCAAGATATCTAAACTTTATTTATCAGTCGCCATAGCATTAACCGTTTTCTAAGATTGAAAAACAATATATACCAAGAGCATCAGTATGCCAGTTCACAATACACAATGGTTTTAGTCTTTATCCTACAAAATGTTCCCAAAATGCATCCGACGTGACTGTTTGAGACAAAAACGGTTGACAACAGCATCGATGTCCACATTTTTGTTTTAGTGAATGTGCATTAGTGCAAGACTGCTTAGTTTCTGTTCCGTCATAGTACATCGATTGTAAGAATGCAAACTCTGGAGGGAAGAGAATGAACGCTCGCATTCACATGATGTAACAGACAATGTGCAGAGCAGTTTCAATAAAATCGCTATGTTTGGAAACGGATCTCCATCGCACACCTCTTTAAACATTGTGCTGGGGTCTTTGGCAACGTGTACTTGTCCGTCCAGTAAGTATACCAGTGAGAAGATCATTTTCAAACATCTCAATAGCTTTAGAAGCGTGGCGTCAGAACATGGGGCAGGGTCTTCATGTTTTGATAGAACCAACCGAAGATTTTCGAGACGCGCCGTGCAGTTTCTTAAAACCTTTCTGACAGCTGCATTTCAATGCAATCCAGAAACAGAATAAACAAATTTTTAATATGAACAATACAAAATTCATTCTAATATCTCTCTACTGTAATTATGCATATTATGAATTTTGTTACGTGTGTAAAGAAAACAGAATGCATCGAAAAAATATTTGATTGAAACTTCCCGGACCTCGTACATTTTAGGGGTGGTCT
>JAUYWI010105428.1:0-11249 GCA_034780595.1 Parotoplana pacifica
CTGCTATTGGCCTCTTAACAAGGTCACTTTCTATTTTTTTACCATTTTGGACCTACACCAAATTCGATATTTTTTACTTTTAGTACATAACTATCATCTATTACATTGTTGTATTTACCTTTGGTCAATTCTATAATCTTGTGTTTTAACATGATTACAATTATTTACCCAATAATAAGTAATTTATCTAATAATTTGAATTAGAAAAGCTAGTTTTTTTACTTTTTTTGTTGTATTTTAAAATTTTAACTTGCTATAACTTTTTATTTATTTTATATCATAACATGATCGGTAGAACAAATTGTTCTAATAATGGACCAATTTTCATCACCATAGTGCAATCCTAACATAGAATTTCATAGGAAAGGGGGACGAACCAGCCCCCCTCCAGTACCTGACTCTGTTACATACCCCGGTATGGATAGGGTTAATATGGAATACTCGTATATTTGCCTTGGTATGGATAGGGTTAATATGGAATACTCGTATATTTGCCTTGGTATGGATAGTGTTAATATGGAATACTCGTATATTTGCCTTGGTATGGATAGGGTTAATATGGAATACTCGTAAAGTTGCCTTGGTATGGATAGGGTTAATATGGAATACTCGTATATTTACCAAATATTCGTAAAAAGTACCTTTTTTCCCAGAGGACCAGCCATCACGTGACCTTGGGTGGGGGAAGTCAAACCCAAAAATGGTGTGTAGTTTATGGTGACCACGAGGAATTGAAAACATAGTACATTACCATGTCTAAAAGGCTACCTAGAAAACAGAAATTGTTTGGAATGTCATTTGTTACACTTCTGCCAATTTATTTGTCACCCGGACTTGTATCTTTAAGTTTGTTTCATTTTTTTGCAAATACGATTTATACGTTCACCTTAAAATCAAGCCAACTTAGAAGATTTTTTAGTGGCGGAAAGTTTAGTTTGGTATATTGTACTTTCAATGATATTTGACGATTGAACAACGATCATGCGATTGATGGTCCTCTGATATGCACATCTTGAAAATAATGTTTTAATGCATATTATCTATATTAATGACATTTTGTACCCATCCACACTATTTATTGTTTAATTATTACTTTTTCCAGGCAAATGCCAACCTCCCAGTACGTCGCGTAGACATCGAAGCGAGGAGCCCAGTTTGCTATTAATCAGAGCGTTTGTACTTCTCTAGTCATGTGCTGATACTACTTCTTATAGTCAAAGGAAGTGCATCTTCTGGATTTATGGAGTTATTTCAATCCGAGTCGAAATAGATAATCAAAATTTTAGTCTACTTTCATATTGGATGGTAATTCTCTGTTATATAGAGAATTGTGGCATATTCGAATAGAGAAATTAATTAAGATTAAATCAATCATTATGGGAGACCTTTTTGATATTCCCTGAGCAACAATGACCGACGCGGAGAACCGAGTGATCCTGAATGTTGGGGGGATTCGCCACGAAACATACAAGGCGACCTTGAAGAAAATCCCGGCTACACGCCTCTCCCGCCTCACCGAGGCCCTGGCCAACTACGACCCGGTGCTCAACGAGTATTTCTTCGACCGACACCCGGTTGTGTTTGCCCAGATTCTCAATTACTACCGCACTGGGAAGCTGCACTATCCCACTGATGTCTGTGGACCTCTGTTCGAGGAGGAGTTGCACTTCTGGTCTTTGGATTCTAACCAGGTTAGTGAAAACCAATTTATTATGATATTCATTAAGTAATTGTACGTTTGTTGATGTTTTTGGAGTAATATTATTTCGATTTTCAGGGGGTTTTCAGATGTCAAAGGATGTCAAAGGTAAAAAATGTTACATAAAAAATACACAGGAATTTATAGTTTAAGGGCCGTAAAAAGTTGTTGCGCTTAATGTATATTCATTGTAGATTCATTGAGTAGATATTCAAAGACCAATCCTTAAAAAATTCTTAAGTATCTGCGCGGATTATTATGGACCATGAAATCACTCAATGTATTTTCTTATGATGAAAAAAATAGTGGTGAAAGTAGTTGCTTTGGTTCACTTCAACATCGTAAAACACAATAAAACCTAACAACAAATAAAAAATGTACAAAAAATACATGAACTAAAAAGTGTTTGTATCTGACAAACAATTTAAACTTTACTACAAAAACATCTTTCTCGAGTATGCCATAGTAAAATAGAACCACTATTTTAAAACGCTCACCATTAATACTCATAATCGTCACAAGATGTTTCACTAACAAAAAATACTTGCACTATACAATAAATTGAGATTTAAAAAATCCTATAGAACAATTGCTAAGACATCCATTTTATTACTAGTTCTTTAGACGGGTGCACAGCAAAAAGTCGTACAAGATTTTTTAATTTGATACAAGATATTATTTGTCAATAATTTGGTGGTTTATGCTAACCTCTTCTGAAAGTGCACCATTGCTTGATAAGTCAAAGATTAAAACTATTTTTAGCACTCAGTTTATGACAAAATGGCAAAAACAAAACACAAGTTTCTTATGACAAATTGCTCTATAAATTGGAGTACATTTGACCACACAATCAAAATTGATCTGTACCTACTACGGAAAGAAGCGCTCTACCGGAACGAAATTAATCTATTACATCAAGAACCGCTTGTCAGCAAACTCCATGGAATATTGGTTTACTTACTTCTCGTTATTGTTTTTTACAATATTGGTAGAAATGTAAACCATCCCATAATATTATTCTAACCATAGCGAAACAACTTCACCAAAACTAAGCATAGTAATCTCCAATGTTCAAAATGCTTTTACTGATTCAGATGAGAATGAAATTTGGCATCAGTGTACTAAGACCCCTTGAAGGTTAATCATAAAATCACGCACAAAAAGTTTGTTACATTAACTGTATAGATGCATTCAGAAAGCCGATTCTTAAAGGCCATTGACCACTCAAAGAAGTCACTTATTGTTCTTATGCAGGAAAAATATAGGTGAACAAAGTTGCCTTGATTCTTCTGTTAATCTTACAAATGTCAAAAAATGGTATGGCCTTAAGTTTATGGGAATTAAGTTTCCATAAAAATATTTCAAACGTCATTTTTATCAAAGCTATGTATTTTATATGTATATTACTTGCAAGTAGTATTGTATTTAATCTTAGTTTTAATAAAAATAACATAATAATTTCACGAAAACCTAAACGTAGCACCACACCCTTTTTTAAAAATTACTTGTAACATTAACGATGAACGTTTTAAAATAGTGTTTCTATTTTACTATGGCATATTCGAGAAAGATGTTTTTGTAGCAAAGTTTAAACTGTTTGTCAGATACAAACACTTTTTAGTTCTATATTTTTTTGTACATTTTTGATTTACTATTAGGTCTTATTGTGTTTTGCAATAATGGTTGTGTCCTAATTTGGTTAATTACTTACTTTAAATTAAATTATAAACGACTAATAATATAAAGGCAAACCGCAGCGAAATGCTCGAGGTAGTACAACATAACTTATTTTTATTTTCATAGAAATTGGAGCAATTGTTCCTGGCTTTTAAATGAAATACCCAATGTCTTTGTTGTATGACCATCTAGGTAGGTAGATCAGACTTAGTACAGCCATTTCTGAGTTTGTCAGTTGTGTTTGGAATAATATTATTTTAAATCTAAATATAATATGCATAGGAAAAAGGTGAGATCATTAATATATTAAATAAAAACTAACTATCGCTATATTAATTATGTTTATGTTGCTAAAACTAGTAGTAATTACTACATTAGTTAGCTGTGTCAATATTTAAACATATTAGTTTTAAAATTCCCGTTGATAAGTCGGCACATGTTTCTATTGAGTGGGATTTTAAAATCTGAAATCAATCTATTTTAGTGACAACGGACGATGTCCAAATAAGCTATTTCTGTTGTTGCACCATTTAATTTAAGAAGAAACTTTCTGTGATATAACATAGAAATCAAAATGTCTATGGAGGGATCTCTGGAATACCCATAAAATTTTTATCTCTACTTTTTATGCACAAATAGGCTCTTCTTCTTCTTCTTCTTCTTCTTCTTCTATGGCGGCTTCCTTATTGGCGATCTTCAGATCTTACGAAGAAAACGCACCATTATCACCGGCTGTTTGAGGATGTCAAGGGTTAGGTTGGGGCCAAGGAGAGAGAGGCGAGCTACAGTCCAAGCGGGGCAGCTGAGAACCAGGTGAGAACTGAGAAGTACCTTCTGGGTCTCCTTGGCAGTATGTGGGGGCAAATCTCCAAGTCATCATAGCCAATACAAGGCTTGTAAGATTGGAGGATAGGGCTTTGATTCGTGCGGAGTTGGGCGAGGATTCTTTGTTCAGCCTGAGGAATTATCTAGAAATATACACATGGCTATAATGGTAAAATATTGCTAAAATGCATTGTTGTTATTGTATGTTTTGCTAATCCTTGTAAACACACATTAATTCTCATATCAGAATCATATTTTCACCCCAAATTTTGTCTATAGGTTACCAAATATCATTGAAATTAACTTACATATACTTAGACTAAGTGCTAAAACGGCAAATTAAGTACATACACCATTGAAAAATAAATATTTTCAAAATTATTTTTTTGTTTGAAATATATTAACGTCAGTGATAAAATATGGCATTCATATCTACCTATCATAAATACTGCGTAAATAAGTCTAAATGAGGAAAATCAATAATTGTTGACCCTACTATATAGGTGAAAGTTTAGGATACCAAACAGAGTGTCATAAGTTAATTGAAGGCGGGAGCTAAATAATATTTCAATCATTGAATATCCAAAGTTCTTTCTATAACCTTGAAATTTTAAAAATATGTTTCCCTTATAAGTTCAAATCAAAGCTCTAAATTTCAAAGCAATTGGTTTTAGAAATTTGAAAAATCGGAGTTAAAAATTAGCCTAAAATTATATAAATCAATAAAATCAATAATATGCAAAGGTCATTATAAATTTAAATGATCATAAAGCACACCTAGACATATGGACACACCAACTGATGTGTATCTTATAGCAACCAGGTCTGTCATTTGATCACCACAGTTTCTGGTCTGAAGAAGAACAAGAAAGAGGATAAACGATAATGTATTGTACTGCCTCCCTATGAAGGGCTTCCTACAATACGATGACTTTTAAAAGTTTTGTACTATTGCCTAAGCACCCTATTCTAAAACAAACCTCATAAAATTTGTAAAAAAGTTGTTGTCAAGCTACATGAGCTTCCAAAGTTCAATTTTTCAGCTAAAAACACCTCAAATCATACACAACAGCCCTTTCCGGACTATTGATTATAGATCTAAAAGTAGTTTCTTAGAAAAATACAAAGACAATTTAAAATCGAATCTAAAATGTTATGCTGAAGAAGAGTTTTTACCATCCTAATTTTGTGAAATTTACCTGAAAGTCTACGATTTCCATAAATTTATATTGGTTGACTCTCATAATGGATTACTTTAGATGTGTCAAGCAATAAAACGTTAATGCAATGTTATTTATATTTAGGGAAATAAAGAGGTCACTTCCTTCTACATGGAATTCCATTTATTCCTATCAGAATACCTATAATTGCTAGTAATTGCTATAATTGGCCTAGTAGAGCAGAATATTATTGATAAAAAAGTTTTTGAAAGCCAAAAGGATACAATAATATTTTATTTTACAACAGGTTTATGACGATAACCGTCCTGATTTGATCACCTCTACCTCCTTTATTTTTATTCCGGAAATAATCGACACATATGTAGGTACACTAATAGCGGTTTTAGTAGGTATCAGAGAACATTGATCACGACATTTGCTGGATATGGCTAAATTGTTCTGGAGAAATAAATTGGTTAATTACACTAATATAATTACTAACCAAAAGGCATCAAATTTGAACTTTGCTCTGGAAAAACCATTTGCTTCCAAATTATTGATAAATGACGAACAAATTAGGAAAATACAACTGAGGAAAAAGACTAATTCTTAGGTAGGGGAATGAATGGCTATTCCATTGAGTATCATAATGTACATCAGACTTAATATAATAATATTTTTTTAGTAATTATAACATATTTATTCTGTGAAATTGGAACATAATATTAAATAAAATAAAAAGAAATAAAAAACGACAGAAGTTCTTGAAAAAT
The DNA here is from genome assembly GCA_034780595.1 of Parotoplana pacifica. NCBI lineage: Eukaryota > Metazoa > Platyhelminthes > Proseriata > Otoplanidae > Parotoplana > Parotoplana pacifica. The sequence continues at coordinate 6,135 of JAUYWI010105428.1, forward strand.
AAATTATTACGCATTATTCATACCTTTAACAAGTAAAAATCTGCAGCATAAATATACAAATTAAAATTTTTTTTTTCAGACTATGGAAAATAATAAAATAGAAATTATTCTATCAAAAATTAACAAAAGCATAGACGAATTACTAGAAAAAATATGTAAATCAATATGGCTAATTAAAAGAAGAAATTTGATTCGTCGAAAAACTGTAGGTAATAAAAGTCAATAATTTGGGAGTGAAACTGTTGTTGGCCAAACTTGATCATCCTCTGGCACGATTTATTTTAGGGTTCTTTTTCCGTATCCAGGTCTGCTGAGTCTTCCTCATTACTGAGTTTGATGGAATAGCTTGGAAACTGTGGTGATGCATAAAATGAGTAGCAAAAGCCGATTCCTTTTTGTTTCTCTCGTTGTTGATTGCTTTCCTGTGTTCCTGAAGTCGTTGGTGTAAAGGATGTGTTGTTTCTCCAATATTGATCACATAGGGCATATTTGTGAGGACATGATGTCACTTTTCAAACAGTTCGAGTTAGAATTTTTTGGAGTTTTGTACCTGTTGTAAAAATAGGTAACGAAGAGATAACTTGAGAACGTTGCTGACTAATGTGGGACATATTTAAACTATACATCTTCTATTTGTTCTAGGATGCTTTCAAAAGGTTTGTAGTTTAACAAAATATTGTGATAATAATCATAGTATTATGTATATGAGTCAAATCAATACATCAGAAGGAATTTGGTCTTTTGTTATTGTTTTTATAACAGCAAAATATGGAGTGAAAAAAAGACAATTTTCTGAATGCCAAACGTGGAAAGTTATCAGATATTTACATCTTTAAATTCAGAGCATATCTGCAGATCTCATCCTAAAGTCACGCACGTTTGCAAAAGTTGTTATTAAAATGTCTATGATTATTATCAAACAACAATTGATATACAATTAATACAATTTTGAGAGGAACCACTATCGATTTTTAATGATATAAATAGGTAAAAGTGGTTCAATGGTAACAGAAAGAACATTTTAGTTGATTGCATGATTCTTCTAAGACATTAACTGCTAGATAAAATTTCGTGAAAAAACTATTCTGATTGTTGTCCTTTTGTATACAAAACATGCAAAATAATATACACGAAATTTGTGGTTAATACACCAAATTTGTAGGTTAATACACGAATTTTGTTAAATGTTAGTGTGGACACCCACCCTGTATACAAAAATTGCATAAAACCAACAACTAAAAACTAACTTTAAAAAGAATTAAATAGAACTAAAAAACGACAACTAAAAACCAGCTTTAAAAAGAACTTGAATAGACCTAATAAAAATGCATAAGAAACATTACCTAGTCGTTGTTCTACATTTATTATTTATATTCTATTCTAGCAGAGACTCGTATGTCCCAATTTTAATGGATCCTAATTTACTTTAGTATTATGAAAAAAAAATTAATGCATAATTAAAATTTATTAGCTTCACACTTTTATCGTAAAGGTGCAAATACATAACTATTTAGATATATTTTTAATGCCAATTTATATCTAATTCATAGAAAACACTCTATGGTACAAAACAGTTAATATTGTGCATGGAGATTTTCACACTCGCTAAAAATCGTGATCTATGCATACTATTCGTGTTTTAGAAAATAAATCTTCATAATATAAATATCACCTGGACGGTTTAAAAAGAACTATTTGTTGTTAGAACTTTTAAAACAAAAACTAACTATTTTTAGAAGGACAGGTATCTACTGTTAAAGTTTATATAAATTGAGTTTGAATGTAAAACCATAAAATATAATATTAGGTGTACACGGTGGGTGTCTATAGAGTAACGCAACACGAATCATTAATATTTTTCATAGAAATTTATGAACGGTATATTTATGGTTATTTGATGCATAGGTACTTACCTTCACATACTACAAAACTGGTTCATGCCCAGATTTCCAGAACAAGATAGACTTATGTTTGAACAAGATGGGGCGCCACCTCATTATTCATGCTTTGATTGTGCGTCAGTGGGGCTCATTGACACATTCCCTGGTGCCTGGGTTGGGCGACGGGGGTCAATTGAATGGCCAGCTCGGTCGCCAGACCTATCCCCCTGCGAGTGCTTCCTAAAGGACAGAGTTTATGGTGCCAATCCTCGAACTGTCACTCAATTGAAGACTCAAATGACGGATGCCATTGGCGAGAGTAACAATGCCCAATGCAGGAAAGTATGCCGATCTGTTCGTTGCAGAATGCGAGCATGTATTGACAAAGATGGTGGACATTCTGAAAATTATCGTACATAAGGACCATTAGTTTTGTTATTTTAATGTCATCCTTATGAACTTTATTGTTATTCCATTATTTCTTTTGTTACTGTTCAAATATATTACAACAGCAATATTATTAATTCGTGTTGCGTACAATTTGATAAAAAATAAAGTTTGTTTTTCAATTTAAAAACTCTCAACACGTCATTAATAACATACTAGGTATATGCATCAGAAGACACAGAGAAATGTGAAAATAATTGTAAAACATAAAATTCACGAGGTAGTTCAGTTATTAAAGTTTGTCCTCTCTAGGAAGTACTACTTGAGCGGTATGATTAGTGGCCCAGTGAACCATTAGTAATTTAATCTCTTTTTCAACTACGGCAGCTAAAGAAATCGAAAAATTACCAAGGTTGAAGTTAAAATTTCAATAATCGATTGAATAATTCCATATCCAATGAGCAAATATTGGCTATCTCTTTGAGTGGCCGAGAACCTCAAATAGTCTTGTTCTATAGATGATAATGATTTTAATGTGGGTAATTTGATATTTATAATTTGACTCTAAAATTTCATTTAATTGTTTTAATGATGATTTCTATCTATTCAGGAAAATGTATGTTGATTTTTACAACTTTTGTTTTGGTTTTGAAATGTTAAATATTAAAACTGTTATAATAGTATAATAGCGTCTCAACATTGAGATCACTAAATTTAGGAAAGTTAAGCAACTTCTAAATTGTTGTGCTAAACCTTACCGGCTTGTGATAATACAGAAAAATCCTCTTATACGTATGGTGTTTAACTCAAATCATTTGAAGATACATATTTTATATGTTTTTTGGCTTTAGTCATTAGCTTTGTTTTAAGTTCCACATATTTTGCTTGATATATATACATATTATGGATATATGAGTAATATCTTTCAAAAGGTGCAGTTTAATCTGTACATTGTACCTTACAAAGTTTTAATTTCTATAAAAAATTGTAGGTACTTAATATTTATTGCTAAGTTATTTAATAATTGATGCATGTGTTTATTGAACTGGGATAGTCTCAATCATTTTAGAATAGTTAGTACACACTTAATTTATATTTAAAAAAAATTAACATGATAGACAGGTTTCTCTAATGATGATTCTATGTTTAATGAGTACCTGACACTGAGTGTAGTACGTACGTATATTATTAGCTAAGTAATATGTTTGATCACATTCTTACCCCTTGAGTATTGAATCCAGTTGAAATAAGTAATTATAAAATAACAGTGGAATCTTGTGTTAAATTGACTTATTTTCTGATTATTTTAATAGTTGCCTAATGCTGCATATGCTTGGTATTATTGTCAACTTATTCTCCTAAAGTGTGCCTGCTTATGGCACAGGATATTGGAAATATAAAATAAATATTAAACAAAAAGTAATCACCCTGAGTTGATTATTAATTTCACTTTTGCATACACCGATAAGTAATCATAAATTAAGCATTTTCTTAATAAAAATAGTTTTACAGTTAATAAACAGTTATATTTTCCTTTAGGGGAATAAAGATTCTTAATTGCCAACATCTTAGTTAGCTATCCTATCACCTAGTTCAGTTTCACGTTTAACTGTTGCAATTTTAGGGGAAACGTCGTCGCTACTTCAAAGTGTACCTACCATTCATTTTTAATTTGAAATTGAATTCAAAATATAGTTGAAATAGCAGTTTATGCAGTCCTATTGAAGCAGTCTTATTGAAACAATTGTACTGAAAAGGTCGGATTGAAACAATTGTGCTGAAAAGGTTGCATTAAAATAGCCGAAAAAAAAACTGTAAGCGAAAATAAATCATATTTAATAATTCGTAATGAAATCGCCGTAATTAAATAACTGTATACTTAAAAATCATAAATAAAGACGACTAAGTAATCAAGATGACTCATTGAAATGACTACTTTTTAGTACGACAGTTTAGTTACGACTTTTTAAACATGACGATTAATTAAATGTGAGGACTATTTCATTACGACTTTTTTTAATACGACCTTTTACTATGAACCCAATTTATTCACCAATGTTGTTAAAAATCCTTAAATGCAATCATCACTGTGCCAATATGAGAATTTGAGAGTGAGGTCTCCATATTTGCACTGGGTGAGATTTGTTTTGGATTAACACCAGTGTTGGTGATAGTTTTGGATTGACACCAGTGTTGGTGATAGTTTTGTATTAACACCAGTGTTGGTGATAGTTTTGGATTAACACCAGTGTTGGTGATAGTTTTGGATTGACACCAGTGTTGGTGATAGTTTTGGATTAACACCAGTGTTGGTGATAGTTTTGTATTAACACCAGTGTTGGTGATAGTTTTGGATTAACACCTGTGTTGGTGATAGTTTTGTATTAACACCAGTGTTGGTGAAAGTTTTGTATTAACACCAGTGTTGGTGATAGTTTTGTATTAACACCAGTGTTAGTGATAGTTTTGGATTGACACCAGTGTTAGTGATAATTTTGGATTGACACCAGTGTTGGTGATAGATTTGTATTAACACCAGTGTTAGTGATAGTTTTGTATTAACACCAGTGTTAGTGATAGTTTTGGATTGACACCAGTGTTGGTGATAGTTTTGGATTGACACCAGTGTTGGTAACAGTTTTGGATTGACACCATTGTTGGTGATAGTTTTGGATTAACACCAGTGTTGGTGACAGTTTTGGATTGACACCAGTGTTGGTGATAGTTTTGGATTGACACCAGTGTTGGTGACAGTTTTGGATTGACACCATTGTTGGTGATAGTTTTGGATTAACACCAGTGTTGGTGATAGTTTTGGATTGACACCAGTGTTGGTGATAGTTTTGGA
>JAUYWI010105439.1:0-11248 GCA_034780595.1 Parotoplana pacifica
TGGGACGACGGGCAGAGCAGTTATTCAGAGTAATGGTGGCATCACTCACTATTGAGGTCTTATTTCCCTCTCTCCCTTCCCCTTGAGAACGCGTAAGCGTCACATAATTGATTGATTATTTAACATTATTCTACTTAGCTTGAATTAAACATTTACTAGGTACATATATGGGTGGCGATTCTTTTTGCACTCCAGTGTATGTACCTTTACAAAACTGGAAGATTACAAAATAGGTTAAGAGCAATAATAAAAAACAGGAATACTCTGATAAAAATATACTACTTATTCATATTACTCGTAAGTGATAGCCCAGGACAATTGTTTCGGCCTTGTTGGGTTTCATCAGCTAGGAACAATTACTGACTGAGTAATATAAGTGTTCGTATCAAAGCATAATATAGAGGAAAATTTGCAATAGTTGCATAAGAAAAATGAAAATGGAAGATTTTCAGAAGAAATAGGTTGAAAGTCTGTCAAACCAAGTCCTGACCAATAATGTATTAAAATAATAATAAAAAAACAGGTAGGTATAATTTGATAAAAATAGAATGATTCTACCATCTCAAAAGTTGACTTTGTTCTACCTATTAATTCAACTAGTGTATATTTAGCCTATTGCAGTTTGAATATTAATTGGCTCATGAGATCGGTGACGGTTGTGTAGGGATACATTACAACCAAGGTGTCCACGGAATATTTGTGATGAAATTCCCGGTCTTTCCCGGCCGCGGACACCCTGTACAACTTGTTAAAAGTAAGGTTCTGATCCTAAATCCCAAAGCATATTGTTATTATTTTGATTTTCGGAAAATGGGTGCACTAGATAGTACCTTCAATCACCCATAACTGACCATCTGGTCATGCTTCGACTTGGGTGCAGAATAAAATACACATGATTATATAGTTTTGATTTGATTTTGAAAAGTTGTTGTTTTTGCTTTGAAGCCATATTTTTTTACAACTCTTTTGGTTGCATTTAATTCATTGCTATGATGTTCGTACTGTCGAAGGCTTGCAAGATTTCGTTCTACGAAAATAGATATATTCAATCTTTCATGGACTGCGCACGAGCGAGTGGGTGAGTACATTCAATGAATTCTATGCCTTGTTTTAGATGTCTTCCAGATGATAAATCTTTGGCTTAAGCAAACAAGGATGTTTCTTTGGAGCCAGTGGTTGTTTGTGCTCAGGCATTCGTGATGCTCTATTTCCCAGATTTCGACACAATGTTTATCAAGGCCGTGATTACGTACACATAATGCTCCAGTTAAATAACAATGAAGTGTCTGAACTGTGTGATATATATTAAGATGGGTTAGGACAACACTCAAAGCAAACATAAAGTACTGTGATCTGAGAAAGGTTTACCTATGTTATCTAGCTCCCTACGTGTGAGTAAAAGTTAATTATGATATCTATAGATCTTAGTAGCAAGTTTCTGGTTTCAGCTTGTGTATGTTGATTTTCTATCATGGCTTTCCTTTGCGCAATATCAGAGAAATTAGATGCATAGATTTTAGTCGAAACACCGTTGGTAAAATGAATAAAAAATGAAGTACTTGTGCTTTTAAAAGGTTCAAAACATTTTACTATTATAGCTCTTATGACATCGATTACAAGTGGTGGAGTAAACGAATAATTTTTCATAAAGCACATAGGTTTATTGCCACAAATAAAATCATTTGGAGATGTGTTGCTGAATTTTGGTCTAAATATAACCGTTTTCTATTGTTTAGAAGGTCTCTAGACTATGGGTAAACTTATCACTAATGAATGGAAGTTTAAAATAAACTACTGGTTTACCTGGGTTTGGATCTCTAGTTCTTCTCCTATTTCGTTCAAATATAAGGTTTTGCAATAAAATGTCGTTTTTTTAAAATATAATCGAAAACGTTTTATTTAATGGTGGTTGATAAGAAATTTGTAACCAGCTAAATAAACAATAAACAAGAGACAATATAACACGAATGAAAGTCATTTTGTCCATTAGAAGATTACCGCCGGCAGCAATAATTTTCTAAAAATCTTGCCTCCAGCAGCACAAATCAGAAATTGAGGAATGCCAGAGAGTATTATTGGCATTTAAATCCCAAAGAATTAATGTTGTGTTTATTGTATTTTGCAGCAGTGTGTTTATATTTGGTGGAAAGGGTTTTGGGCATTATGCTTCTGGGGGAATATGTATGGTAACTGTATGTTTTTCAAGGTGAATATTTGTTGTCTGTGTCTCGAGAGGAGGGGGAGAATGTGGAAGGGATGTGTATTTGATGAATGTTTGTATGAATGTCAGAAGTCCTCCACCTAACCTGAGTGTTGTGTAGTTTGGAATTTTAGGTGTGTTTGATTTTGTTGAGAGTTTTGACTCTTGGATGCAAGCTATATGTATTTGATTTCTAGGTAGAAATTGTGAGAGTTCTTGAAATGAGTTGTGGATGCCATTTGTATTGAGTTGTATTGAATGTGTTTGGTTTATGTAATGTATTTTTTTGCATGAGTGGTTGAAGGTCTTTAATATAAGTTTTTATATAAATATTTATTTTCGGAATCAGATTCGATCATGTCTATATAAATATGTTTATGCTTTATAAACCCTTACCTATTCTGAGATATGACATTCACATTTTATGTAATGTTCAACATACTTGGACACTTAATACAGTATCAGGTTTCAATCATTTGATTCAATCGCTTTCTGTAATACGACGAGATTTTAGTTTAACAAAACTTATATGCAAATTGTCTTATTTTCTGAATTGGATTTAATGTGGTATTACATCTTTATCAATCGATAACCACTAGTTTCGCAATGTTTCTTTATCTTTTATAAAATCTCACATAAGCCTTAAGAAATATGATACTCAAATTTTATCTAGAAACACAAAAAAATTAGAGCATAACAATATGCATTTCATTAATTCCTAAAATATAAATTGAATGATGCAAATGATCAAAAGCAGATAATTTAGGCTAAATTACATTAAAATATTAAAATTTAAGATAACAGTTTGACAATTTTACTCATCTTAACATCAACATGAATTGAACAGGATGCCAAACGCTAATTATATAAAATTACTTGGACAACCCATTAAGTAACAGAAAGTTGTGTTGACAGTTGCTCCGGTGCAATTCTTTCCACCATCTTGTGGAGGTGTACAGCTGCGTCTTTGTTCCTTATATCCAGCACCACAAACATCAGAACATTTCGACCAAGAGCTCCAGGAAGACCAGCTGCCATCAACTAAAGATATTAAAACAGGTCTAGTTAAATACCATTAAAACAGGTCCTAATAAAATGAATGAGACATGACAACCATTAAAACAGGTACTAATAGAATAAAAGAGACACAACAACCGTTAAAACAGGTCCTAATAAAATAAATAAGACATGATAAGCATTCAAACAGGTTCTAATAAAATAAATGAGACATAAGAACCATTAAATCAGGTACAAATAAAATAAACGACGCATGACAACCATTAAAACAGGTTTTAATAAAATAAAAGACACATGACAACTATTAAAACAGGTCTAGTTAACTAAATAAGACATGACAACCATTGAAACAGGTCCTAATAAAATAAATGAGACAAGGCTGCCATTAAAATAGGTCCTAATAAATTAAATGAGACAAGACTGCCATTAAAACAGGTCCTAATAAAATAAATGAGACAAGACTGCCATTAAAACAGGTCCTAACAGAAGAAATGAGACATAAGAACCATTAAATCAGGTACAAATAAAATAAACGACGCATGACAACCATTAAAACAGGTCCTAATAAAATGAATGTGAGATGACAGCCATTAAAACAGATCCTAATAAAATGAATGTGATATGACAACCATTAAAACAGGTCCTAATAAAATAAATGAGACATGATAACCGGCGGCGGCTTGAATAGCTCAGAAGAAACTATGAATGCAAATATATATTGTGATGTACTCAATCCATAAATGAGCAAAGTGGGGACAGGGGGACATTTCCCCTCGAAATCCAAAAAAGAAAAGGTGTGAGGGGTTAAAAAAAGGAAAAAAGAAGGAAATGGGGAGGGTAGAAAGAAAGGGGAAAAAGAAGGAAAAGAGAAAGGGGGTATCAAGAACAGAAAACTGGAGTGCAGGATAGAAGGAAAAGAGGAGGCAGTAAAAATAATAAAAGGGAGGTAAAGAATGAAAAAGGGGATAGGTAGAAAGAAAGGAGAATAATAGGTAATATAAAGCATTGAGGGCTTGTAAAGTTAGGCAATAAACAGTTAATTTATGCAAATCCAATGAAGTAATCATATTCTCTACATGTAGATGTAGGTATATGTATGCTAAATTATATAATGAATATTTATGCATTGTGAAAAACATGTGTGTGGTTCTTTCTGAGCAACAATATACACATTTATCTAAATAGCTACTGTTCTGGTCTACTCTTTCATTTGCAAAAATAAATTGCTGACAACACGCACATCGTCTACCTTTTCAATGTAATCGTCAGCAATCTGACTTGCAACAGCTGGCAATCATCTACTGCTAGAACTGGAGCCACATTATACCACCAGAATCAATTAAGAATTTGGAATATTGATATACATTGAAATTCATTATTTCAGGACAATTTATTCTTATTCCTAATATAGCATCAATTGATTGTTGCATCAGAGAGTGAGATGACCTTTTATCATACGTAAAGTCCTTTAAACTGAAAATCCGCGTTCAGCATCTGAAGAAGAACTTGGAATGATTAGTCTAGCTATTGTGTGTTCTGCCGAATCAGATATTAGGCAGGTTCAATTCTATGGCATCCACTTTTAATTAATACCATCCCTTTCTTGGTTTTCCTACCTTTCTCTAAAAATCAAGCTTTGATTTGTTGGAGTACCCTCTGTTAATAGTCGTATTTTTTATACATTAAGCTGTTTTGTTCCTTTTTGTCCATATTGTTGATATTACTACATATTTCTTGCTTTTCGTGTCTCCCTTTTAAGATCATTACAGTCTTTTTTTAGTTTCTTCATTCGTTTTCATGGTTGACAGATTTCTATTTGCACCTATCTTGTATTTTATCCATCATCTAGTCGTTGATCCAAGGCATCGGAATCTGTCTCCTGGGCTTGTCCATGTGTTCCGTTTCCCTTTGTGTTGTTGAAATAGTGTATTTGTAATGACTAGTTTGTGTATGTAGTTTGCAGAACTCTATGAATTGTTTTCCTCTTATGTTTTTTGTTACAATCCTGTTTCCAACTGCTTTATCCTCGTTTCCTTTTCCAAAATTGCATTTCAATCTGCCATTAGTAAAATATTAATATTTCCCTTGGTTTCCTGAATAGGTACTTCAATTTTGTCATATAGCGCTTCAATTTCGTCATCGTCGTGGTCTGATGTTGGCATGTGTACTTGTATATTTGCTATGTTGGTCGGTTCTGCTTCTAAAACTTTTAATATCATCCATTCGTTTGGTTTTCTGTATTAATTTGATAGTTCTTCGTAAGTGATGTTGATCGAGTATTAAGGCTACTCCTTGTTGGTGTTTATTGCCTCCTGAGTAGATGATTCGGTAACCGTTGTTAATGAACTCTCCAGATCTTTTCCGACGTCTTTCGCATAGTCTCAGGATGTTGATCTTATATGTTATCATTTATTTGATAATTTCCAATTTTCCATCTTGTAGCATTGTCCGTACATTCCAAGTTGCAATCCGCATTTCATTTCTAGAGTACGTTTCTTTGAGGTAGCCTGAATTCATAACCCAGTGTTTCGTAGCACCCTCTGGCCGATTAGTTGAATCAACACTGTAACCAAAGCTCTTCTACACGCTGGTGACTAGGGGCCGTATTTCTGTCGTAGATGTGACAGAGGATTATCTGAGGACTTATATCGACAGTAGTTTCCGCCTTGCTTTCTGCCATAATCTAGATTGAATCTGTAAAAGCCTTCAACATGTTATTGCCGGTAACTACTTATATATCACTTATATGCCAAATAACGTATTAATTATATCCGTTGGCGGTAATGTTCTTCAGTCAACAAAAAGTAATAAGTCGCCAGGATCCTATCTATGGTTCTTAAGCCTTTTACCAATGTTGGATGTTACTGTGTATTTCCCAGGTGCTGTTTCTTCTTGCTGAACTTTAGTTATTTCGTTTACAGCCACGGAAGTGCCAAATGTTTGGTTTTGCCGATGCACAAGCCTAGCAATTAATTGATGATGTTTTGCTGATCCTTATCGATACTGTGCTGATTGTTTGCATTTTCCTTTCTTCCACTTCCTGACCATATGCTCCAATATCGTCTTATAATTTTTTTATTCAGTTCTTTTATTATTGCTCAACTTAGTCCATTCTGCTAATTGTGGTTTGTATTTCCGATCCACGTATTTCGTATAATACGTATGCCATATACAGGACCTGAATTTCGTATTTTCAGGCAATTCATAGTCTGGTGTGATCAAGAATCTAAAGATATGGAGTAGTACCCGAGATTCCATTCTTTTCTTGGTGGATTAATTGTAGTTAGTTCTGAAGTTGGAACTAAAAGGTTATGAAAATCTGGACCATCTCATTTTCTGGTGATTATATATTTATTGGACTTGGTGTAATTAAATTATCAACATTGTCACTAGAATCAGGAGAAGTAACACCCGGTTCACAATGCGAAGAAGTGTAATTGAAAACAATGAATTGTTAATACTTTCCAAAACAGTGTCATTTGAAAAAGGAGCGTTACTGCTACCTTCCACAACTTGTTAAAATTGCTTCCTTCTTCTATATCCAGTTCAAAAATGAAATCAGCAACATTTGCGGAAGTTCTCCATGCGATCCTGAAATAAAATGGGTGAATCCAACAATTTTGCGATTTTTTAGTAGGTGTCAGATAAAATTCCTGGGGTGAAACTCCAGCATTTTATAGTGTATAAGTGCCAAACACACCATCAATGTAAGAGTTGTGAATTGAAGGTCCAATTCTACTGAAAGAAGGAAATGAAAACTTAAAGTTTCAATCAAAATAAATAAAGCTCCACTGCAGTCATTCAGATCACCTGGGGTTGAAGGGCCACGGTTAAAACATTCTGTCAGAAATAGTTCAGCATAAGTTGTGTAACTATTAATACTGTGTTTCATGTGTGTATTGTCATCATAGTCTGTTAACACGTAGTTTTTCTGAGCCAAATAAAGTGCCAAATCTTCAAAATTAGAGCATGTATCATAACTTTTACTCGAATATACCATCATGTCAATAATGTATATCTTTAAGATTTTCTTTTCATATCAATTGGAAGCAAAATAATTGCGTGAGGAATCTTGTTTCCATTGCCAATGAATGATGTTAGACTTGAACCAAGATTATACAGCTGTCGTAGATAAGCATATCCACTGATGGAATGTATGATTAAAGAAAACAAGACTACCATAACAGTACCTATCACACAGACTGTTGTTCTAACACAGAATTGTAAGTTCATCTATCCATATGCCTGAGTGTGGGCGCATGGCATTATAACACAAGACATTATACAATGTAATAGATACCTACATGTTCATGAGTAATACCAAAGAAAATATTTATAAAACGCATGACAACAGTTAACAAATATACTTCCGGGGAAATTAGGTAGTCATGTTTACTTCTGACATCCAACTTGTCCCCCCCCCGCTAAAAATGGTACATGTTCAGATGTGATGGGATATAATCTGGCATATTACTTCTTCAAAAATCAATAATTACTACTATCGCAAATTTGTTGTTTATCCTTTATAAAGCCTTACATAACTCGAGATATGAGTCACATTTTATCTATAAAAACAACATGCAGAATAAAACCGTACTGCAGCACAATCCTGAAAAATTAAATGGAATGAATTAAATGATCAATAGACACTGTTAGACAATTGAAACTGCAAAATTAAATTAAATACTAAAATTGAAATAATGATTTAAAAATTGTACACGTATTGGAATTGCGCTAATTATGTTAAATTACCTGGACAAATCTTTTCAAAACAATAAGCTGTGTCGAGTGCTTTTCCAATGCACTTCGTGACACCATATTCTGGAGGTCGACATTTTCGGCTTCGTTTCCTATTTCCAGTACCACAAATTGGAGAACATTTCGACCAATCGCTCCAAAGAGACCAGCTGCCATTAACTGAATATATTAAAACAGGTCTAGTAATATAAAATGGACATGGCAACCATTAAACAGATCCTAATAAAATAAATGACAAATCAATACCAAAAAAACAGGTTGAGGCTTAATTTTTTAAATAATTTTAATTAATCAAATTCATAACCCATGCGCAATTCGTTTACGCCTATACATTCTGCGTAAAAGCCAAATCCAATTCTACGGTTACTATTGCAGCTTTGGTGCTTTTTTTTACTGACAACACAACTACAATGATAAAGAAGATGATATATCCTCAAATGAAATTGTTCAAAATATGTAGTCCATTAATAGTTGAGTAATGTCAAAAGACAGGGAGTCCCATATGAGCTAGTGACATCAATTTCTACACGAATAACGGGAGCGTCAGATTCGTCACATAGAGGTTTGAAACATTTACAGAAGTATGCAAGAACTGCTGACTCACACATTTATCTTTGTTTTTAGTGGAGTGATATCAATACACATTATAGAAAATTTATTTATAGATATAAACATTTAAAAAGAATCACGTGCTTTTTTTAGGTAAGCTTAAATAGTTGTTCTCTTTAAAAGATTCAGAGGTTTGAATGATCAATTTAAAAGTAGCTTCATTGACAATTCCTCGTTTTAACTCTATCTAAACCAGAATGACAACCGTCGTATATGGTTATCTTTGTGGAGTTGAGCACGTTAATAATTTGCCAATCAGCTTTATTTGAGATACATTCCTGTTTGTTATAAGCGAATATACTATCTTCACTGTCTGCTTGTCAGCCAAAGACAATGATACATCTGAGGAACTTTCCATTGAATTATAAAACTATAATATTTACTACCACTGATTTGTATGTAGGATCGGTCGCTTTTACATTGTGGACCTCGTTTGGTTCATGTACCGCATATCCAGACGTTTTCCCTTTGTATTCCAAGAACTAAAGACACAATCTCGTTGTATGACGCAATTTGTGGTTTGATGTCTCTGTAGACACATAGGGAATCAGGATTTCCCACAAAATTTACATCATATGGAAGGTGTAATTTAATAATAACGTCATGGAATTGCACTTGAGGAGGCTGTGTATTATGGATAGAATGAGAGAAATATGGATTCACTACTTTTCATGCTTCTTGGTGTGGACAAGGAGTTAATACATTGTGTGAATGAATTTTGAAATCGCGTTGAAGTGGCTGTGCCATTGACTTCGAGAGGTTCTTTTTTCCTTTAAAAATTCCGACACATAAGATACTGTTTAGGTGTAATTGCTGTACTCTTTTAAACCACTCATTGCTAAATTCAGCATTCACGTTATCAAAGGTAATTATCCATTCTTTAAGTTATGCTTAGATCCATTGTTGACTGGTTTTTGGAAAATCATAATTCTTAGACTCGATGCTGTCAAATTCCATGTATAATACTATGGCGCCAGAAGCAATTATTTTACATATATGTAAAATTTACCATATCGGGACCAGGCACCGATACATGATTTCCATAGTGAATTGCTAACATATATGTAGGCTATGAATGCTGTTACCTTTATCGTTTACAATCGTATAGATATCGATGAGGTTTAAAAATGTGAAGATATGTATCCAGACAAACCGTAAACGTGCACCTAAATGGCCTAGACTTATGTTTAAACATATGGATCATTGAAACGATGGCACCTGCACGTAGAATTGGCTAACACATAAAAAGATATCTGCTTCATTTGGAAGATTATTATCCAATAACGGTTATACATTGTCTATGTTAGGACAACTTGAACATGATACACTTCTCCTCTACTCCCATAAGCTCAGATTTTAATATTTTAAAATATTAGAGCCAATAATCGTCTCAAAATAACTACCAAAAATTTAAATATTTTAGTATGGATGGAGCAAAGTAATTTCCACATAATATATAACAAAATAATTTCGTTAGCTTTAATAATTAATCGAAAAAGCAATTCCAACCTTATTCTGAGAGCTACGACCAAATTGTTTATACTTTTTAGTCTTTAATAACTATATAGAGCCATACGAACTTAATTACAATAGTGAACTATAATTACATTCATCTATTTCAAGTATCTTAGAATTTTTTGGTTTACCTAACCATGCTTTTGACCTTATTGGCTAACTTGATATAAAGCAACTTAAATTGAATGTTAGCTCCTTAGACTAGCCCTGGCTAATGGGCCATATACGGTGGTGGAAATAGTCCATGTTCACCCTTTCTCGTTAACCCTCTCTTTGCTGAAAAGGTAAATGAACAAGTGGTCCGCACACAAACATTTAGAAGAAAAAATAACTTAGCAAAAATAAATTTATTTTTTGTGTGCCTGGCTGGTCGCTCAGAAAGAAAAGCATTATTCAAATTATAGTGTGCTGTACAGAAATGGTCAAAAGCTAAAACGTTTTCCTATAGATTTATGTAATCGAATTTTTTATTTTCTCTACAACTATTTAGATAAACTTTATTTAGACTAATAATGGGTGTGTTTCCGATTCGACTAAATTATGGATAACGGTTAAACACCAATACATCTTTGAATTTGAAAATTAGAAATACGGACTGACCGACATGGGAAATATAGTCCTACACTAGAAATACTGACTTACATGGATTGGATATACTGACCTGTATTTCGGTTGTTGAAAACACATTTGTATGAATTTTGGTGCAAGACCCTAAAATTTCCTACAATAAACAACATTAAGAAATCAAAATAATCGCAATAATTTCCTAACATACAGTTTCTGTTTGCTCAAAATTAGGACGGTTACATCATAAGTGCCGAAAATCGGGTTGACTATTTATTACGTATCAGTTAAATTACTAAATTATCACATTCTCTGAAACTACGATTCTGAAAATATTATATGTCCGATGTTTATCATAATAATTCCGCAAATAGTACATTAAATAAATCAGAAGAAATATCAAACCACATAAGACATGGTCGTCATCGTGTATCCATCATTTCGGTTGTCGAGCCCTAGTGATCCTAGACAGGACATTTGCCCATTGCTCTCGATCCATGGCCAAGCTGTTGAGTGCAGTTCCCTTGGTACCTGTTAGCTCCAAAATACCATCCATCCATCTTGCTTTGGGTCTACCTCTTCTCC